>UESW01004442.1:120679-153217 GCA_900491605.1 Calamus simplicifolius | reverse complement strand
GTATTAATAAAGTAACTGCTAAAATCAGGAAGGAATTATTGATAATCCTGAATCAATTGAGCATGGAAGGTCTTTTCCTGACCCTAAAACTTAGGTTGCAAGATTGTTTACTAGCCTTTATTCAAAGAGAAAACATCATAAATGGTTCTCAATTAAACTTTCAATTTGTATCCAGCTCTGAAAACTTTCCAATTTTTTCTTATTAATTAATTACTGCTACTGTTTTGTCTGCAGATTTTTGGTATTTATATGGTAATTAAGGATGTGCATGAAGTGACTCTAAATGATGTATTGCAACCAGGGAAGAATATGCTGGCAGCTGGATATTGCATGTATGGAAGTTCTTGCACGGTACAATGGTATTTGTCTTTCTTTTGAATCTCTCTTCTTTTGGAATAACTTAGTATATCCATGATATCCCAAATGTTATTGAACATGGGTTATTTTCACTAATTTTCTACTCAAATGCTATTTCTTGAGAGAAAAATTACTAATTCGGTTTTTGATGCTGTTTACCCTGCTTACAATGTCATAATCACCTCCTAGTATTTACATTGCAGCTTGTATTGAGCACTGGAAGTGGTGTCAATGGTTTCACACTAGATCCTTCTCTTGGAGAGTTCATACTGACTCATCCAAACATAAAGGTTTGAGTTCTTAGATACCCTCCCTATCTATCAAGTGATAATAAATGATTCTTATTTAGATCTGGCTTTCTAAGCAATCGCCTCATTGGTCAAGCGAAATTTTTATTTGTTTGCTGTAAAATTATAGTGACATTTTTATTTTCTTAATGCTTTTAGCAATTCATTATCTAGTGTTTGCATGTTTTGCTCATTATGCTACCACATAGAGCATGCCTATATTAATTCTAAGTGAGCATCTTTGTTTTGTCATAATATATCATCAGTCGTGTGGCATGTCTTCCTTGATGTAGATACCAAAGAAAGGCAAAATATATTCAGTGAATGAAGGCAATGCCAAAACTGGGATGGACCTACAGCAAAGTATTCATGATTCAACCTGTTAACTTTAATTCATTAAATTTTTGGTGCTGATCTTCTTCTCATCATTCATTAATATCTAGGTGTTGGGGGGGTAAAATTGTCATGCGTCATTAATCGTGCACGTGGCTAAGGTCAGCCCTGATTCCCGTTCGATCGAGCGACGTCCGCCAACGATAGGTCGATGAATTGAGATGCTCCAGCCCCTCAACGAACCAGGGGTCCTCGAGGTACCGACCTATCCCATCTCTCGGCCCCAGCCAAGCTATCGACCTCCTTCCATCGGCTCCTCAGTCGATCTATCCCATCTCTCAGCCCCAGCCGAGCTATCGACATCCTTCCGTTGGCTCCTCCAGCCGACCTATCCCGTCTCTCGGCCCCAGCCGAGATATCGACCATCGTCCGTCGGCCCCAAAGGTCAACGCCTCCAGCGTCAACCTCCAGCGCCGGCCTCTAGCGTCGGCCTCCAGCACCGGCTTCCAGCGCCGGCCTCTAGCGTCGGCCCCCAGCGTTGCCCTTTGGCTCCTCCAGCGTCGGCCTCCAGTGCCGGCCTCTGGCACTGGCCTCTAGCGTCGGCCCCCAGCGCTGCCCTTTGGCTCCGGCCTCCAGCGCTGGCCTTTGCTACAACATCCAAGACCGGCACCTCGAAGACCATCGCCTCCAAAGATCGACACCTCCAAGACCAGCGTTCCATCCCGGCCGGCCCCGCCTGATCCCAGTCGGCCCCGGTGCTTCTGTCCCGGTCGGCCCCACCTAATCCAAGTTGGCCCCTTGTGCCTCGGCACCTACCTCCGCCGAGCCTCCGCCAAGCCTCCGCCAGCCATGATGACTGAACCACGGCGTTCAAAACACCTCTGCGGAATCTGGCGCGGGAGAGTTCAAATTCACTATAACAGAATAAGATTCCAAACAAGGAATCATACCAAGATATGGCCTATGACCTGCAATAGTGGACTAGGTCTCGAGCCGTCGGCCAGCTCTCCCCGCCTCCCAGCCATCGATCCACTAACTAACCGGATACGGATCCTACCAGACTCGTAACAAACTGGGTTCGAATCCCAACGGCCTTCGGGCCCACGACGCTCCTCCCTAACTATCAGGTGATCCTCTATAAATACTACATTCCAGACCCCCTGAGGTACGGGCATTCTCGGACGCTTTCCCCTTCTCTCTCTCTCTACGCACTTACTCTACTGCTCTTAGCTCTTTTCTACCATTGTTGCTCTGCCCAGAGCTCTCTGGAGGAACTCTCCAGCGAGAGCCTTCTCCTCTCATCTTGTTGCCCGTCGGTCCCTTACTGACTTGAGCGTCGAGGGTCTTCCGCGGAGGGCCACCCCCCGCCTCCCGCGTGTAGGCTTCCTTGTAGGTCGCCAGGAGGGAGCTCGATCAGGAGGCCGGACGCACCCGAGTCGGAGAGAGGATTTCGGCGACAACAGATTGGCGCTAGAGGAAGGGCCTCAAGTCCCTAAAAACTTGTAACCCAGGAGACAAGGTTCTTGGTCTGTGAGAGAAATCCTCCCATGGCCAACTGTAAGAAGGCAGTGTCCGATGTCCGAGATCAGGCTGCTTCTCAAAGGTCTGATCCAGTGAACAATGTAGCGCCTCCACCGCCGCCTGTTGAAACCCTTCGCCATCGGCTGCCCCGGTGTCCCAGGACCAGTTCGCTCTACTGGTCCAGCAGGTGTAGGCTCTGGCCACCCTGATCCAGGGGCGCCCAGAGGTCCCCCATCCGGCCGCCCCTATCCCTCTCCCCTGAGGAGGAAGCGGCCTGCATGCATCCGGTGATCTCTTCTTCCGGTCCGCATAGAATCGCGGACCCCCCTCGCCGTCCCAAGGAAGCCAAGGCAGCTCCCCAGCAAGCCCGCGGTAAAAACTTCCTCGGGCCTCGGCGAGCTCGATCCCTCTCTCTAGTTTATTCTCGCCATGACTCCACTCCATCTCAGTGTCCTCCTCGCCCCGCCCCCTCTGCTCTCTTCGACCAAGAGATCTGCCAACAGCTCTGGAAATGCGACAAGAGCTGGATGCCGCAAAGCAAGCCCAACCACCCCAGCCTAAGGCGGAGCCGGGCGTCCCCTTCTCTAAGGGGATCATGAAGGAAGTTATTCCCTCCCATGTGAAGCTACCTGCCATCGAGCCCTATCATGGCTCCTCTAATCCGGACGACCATCTCAGTAGCTTCAGATCGATAATGATGTTCCACGGAGCATCGGACGCGGTTCTCTGCCACGCTTTCCCTTCTACCCTTCGGGGATCAGCCCGGACTTGGTTCAACACTTTAAAACCAAGGTCCGTCGATTCTTTCGATGAACTGAGCCATCTTTTCATTAGCCAGTTCGTCAGCAGCAGCTGCCTGCGATGGTGGTCCGACTCCCTCTCTGAGGTTAAGCAGAAAGAGGGGGAGTCCTTGAGAAGTTATCTTGGCCATTTTAATAAGGCCATGCTGGAGGTGGATCACCTCAATCATGAAGTGGCTATGTTCGCCTTAGCCGGAGGAGTTTCAAAGGAGAGCGACTTTTACCTAGCAATGGAGGTCAACTACCCTTCGACCCTCTCTGACATGATGGCCCTAGCCGACAAATATGCCAGGGTCGAGGAGTCTCGGAGAGCCGCTCGAGCCGAGCCAGCAAGGAAGAAAGAACCCGGGCACCCCGGCAGACACCGACCTACCCGCCGACCGAGTCCACCCCGATGCCAGAGGGTCCCGCGGCCGCCACCAAGGGACCATTCCCGAAGCCCACCTCGAGGGTTCCATCACTTCACTCCGCTCACTGCCCCGAGAGCGGAGATTCTCATGGAGATCGAATGCCAGCTCCCCCGACCTCCCCCTCTCCGAGGAAACGCGGCCCGCAGGGACCCCACTAAGTACTGCCGCTATCACCACGACCACGGTCATGACACTGAGGAGTGCTGGCAGCTCAGAAATGAGATCGGAAGACTCATTCAGCGGGCAGGCTAGATCGCTTCAGAGGAGCTCCCGAACCAAGGAACAGGGGCGATCGCCGACCCGAGCCCCAGCAACAACCTCTCCTTCCTCCTAATCCGCCAGTTGTTGGTCACATTAATGTCATCGAGGCGGTCGTGGTCCTTCAGGCGGGGAGGACGAAGAAGAAGGTTCGGATCGGGATTGCCGCCTATCAGCAAAAGGTGTCCCACTACCACTCCTCCAGAGTCAAAGGAAAATCCTTCGGCGACCTCGTCCTCCAGAAAGCATCCATCTCCAAACCGCTGGAGCAAAGGAAGCTATCACCAAATTGGGAATGCCCATACCAAGTAGCGGAAGTCGTTGGACCTGGTATCTACAAACTCCAGGATCTGGACGGGAAGTCCGTCCCCCGGATGTGGAACTTGGACAACCTCCACATATACTATCAGTAGGGTACGTCCCTTTAACCTGCCCCATTCATAACTTTGGTGTTTTATTTCTTTGTATGCAACACGATCAACCCTTTTGAAAGGTCGTGATAAGAAATAGAAACATCCAACCCATTCTCGTCTACAACTAATCTATCTGCGTCAGAACCCCGTACGTCTACTGGGCCGAGCTAAAAATTGAAATAGCATGTTACGGCCAACCTAGACTGTTTTCGAAGCTTAGCTCGGATTCGGGCAGCTCACAAGCCCCGGCCGACCTAAGTATTCTCCCAGGTTATGTTCGGATTAGGCCGCTCACAAGCCCCGGCCGACCTAAAATCTTTCAAAGCTTAGCTCAGATTCGGGGAACTCACAAGCCCGGCCGACCTAAGTATTCCCTCAGGTTATGTTCGGATTCGGCCGCTCACAAGCCCCGGCCGACCTAAAATGCTTTCAAAGCTTAGCTCGGATTCGGGCAGCTCACAAGCCTCGGTCGACCTAAGTATTCCCTCAGGTTATGTTCGGATTCGGGCCGCTCACAAGCCCTGGCCGACCTAAAATGCTTTCAAAGCTTAGCTCGGATTCGGGCAACTCACAAGCCCCGGCGACCTAAATATTCCCTCAGGTTATATTCGGATTGGGCCGCTCACAAGCCCCGGCCGACCTAAAATGCTTTCAAAGCTTAGCTCGGATTGGGCAGCTCACAAGCCCCGGCCGACCTAAGTATTCCCTCAGTTATGTTCGGATTCGGGCCGCTCACAAGCCCCGCCGACCTAAAATGCTTTCAAAGCTTAGCTCGGATTCGGGCAGCTCACAAGCCCCGGCCGACCTAAGTATTCCCTCAGGTTATATTCGGATTCGGGCCGCTCGTAAGCCTCGGCCGACCTAAAATGTTGTTGAAGCTTAGTTCGGATTCGGGCAGCTCACAAGCCCCGGTCGACCTAAGTATTCCCCCAGGTTAAGTTCGGATTCGGGCCACTCACAAGCCCCAGCCGACCTAAACAATGTTCATAGCTTAGCTCGGATTCGGGCCACTCACAAGCCCTGGCCGACCTAAGTATTCTCCTAAACCGATGTTTCGATTCGGGCCGCTCGTAAGCCTCGACCGAACCGAGCATAATCATTGTACCCTGCCCTCAAAAAGAGCCAAAAACAAGTGCCGAAGCATGCAATAATGCAAAAATGCATCGCGAGAATAACAACTTCCTGGCACAAAAGAGACAGGGACCAAACGAAGAAGGAACAAAAAATTTCTTTATTACCTCATCACAAGAAAAACTACAATCTCCTAAGAGGAGTTACAAGTGCACCAAAGCACAGAAAATAAAAACGAGTACATAGCTCGGCCGAACTGCCCCAAGCCAGCTTCGTTAACGACGATACTTCGGTGTCTGACCCAAGAAATCAGACAAACCACAAACCAGTCAGCTTGCCCGGATAGCGAGCAGGACCGGCTTCCCACGGGTCCTCTGGATGGGCCAAGAGATCCAAAGAAGGCGCAGACCCATGAATGCTGGTTCTGAGGGCGAACTCCCCAGATCGAGTGTGCACAGCTCCCATTGCCCGAGTCAAAAGGCAATGCAGCTAGCAACACACCTCCACCTCCCTCCTTGCGGAGCCGAGAGACCCCGAGCGGAGGAGCCCAGGCGTCCGAGCCAGGGAGAGGAGGCGAAGTTCACGTGAGTCATGGGGAACTCACGTGTGCTTCCCCCCTACGTCTCCCATGGCGAACCACAAAGGACACACAGGAAGCGCGTATGTGCTCTCCGTGTGTTCCCTGCGGACCTCCTGTGCACTCTCCATGTGATCTCCGAAGTTCCTCCCTCGAGGACGAGCTGCCCCTCAGCGGCTCCTTCATCACCCCAACCTTCTGGGGGAGAACGACCCACAAAAGGGAAGCTCAATCCTCCCTCCCTGAACTCCAAGGAAACAAGCATCATGGAAGCTCTCACAACTTCTCACGGTAAAGAAAGCTCCGGGATGGCCCAACACGGCCTCTTTTTCCCCTCTTTATAGATGAAAATGAACCAGGAGCGGCTGTCAGGGCAGGAAGCTCCGAGATTTGAGAAACCTGATCCTCAACGCCACATGGCCCCCCAGGATGAAAGCAACGCCCCTTTGCTGCGCGCCAAATGCATCCCCTGAGCCGTGACGCATGCCAAAATATCCCCTCTAACCCTAAATCATGAATTCTGAGCGTGGAAAACCGCCCGCCGATCTTACGGACGCGGGGGGCCTGGGAGATCCCCCAGGAAAAGCGACATCCTCCAATGGTGAACGGTTGCGTGCGCGTACGCTAAAACGACCTACTTGGAAAAAGACCAACGCCATAAAAGCCTTCCGAAAAGCGCCAGAACAACTTTTTGCTCTCCACAGAGCCATATTATCAACTCCAGCAAAATGAAAACCGATTTGCCTGTGGAACGATAGAGCACTGGCATGGCCGAGCAACAAATTCTTCGAACCTCGGCTGGGCCGAGCAACAAAATCTCCAAACCTCGGCTGGGCCGAGCAACAAGATCTCCAAACCTTGGCAGCGCCAAGTAAAATATAATCTTGAAGGCTCGGAAACACGAGTAATTTATTATTTGGAAGCCTCGGTTACAACCGAGTGGCACCTTGGAAAGCTCGGCAATGCCGAGTAATTTATTACTTGAAGCCTCGGTTACAACCGAGTAGCACAGGGAAGGCTCGGCAACACCGAGTAATTTGTTATTTGAAGGCTCGGCAACAACCGAGTAATAAATTTTCAGAGCCTCGGCCAAAGACCGAGTGATATATTCCTGAAGGCTCGGCAACAACCGAGTAATAAATTCATCCATAAAATTACAATAAGAGGCAGGTCATAAAAAGCCCGGCCAGAGCCGGAGTGCATCTCTTATCATCAAAAGCCTCGGCCGAAGACTGAGTGATATATTTCTGCAGCCTCAGCCAATCCGAGTGATACAATAATAAAGTTTCATCCCAGCCATAATTTCTCGGACACTCTAGTGCAACTAAAGCACCCTATTTTACTTCAGCAAGAGGGCCGCCCAGGCCTTTCTCTAACCTACACAGAGATAAAACTTCCTCTACAAGGATCGAATGACATGTCCCCCAAATAAGATTGATCCGGAATTCTACTCCTATATCCGAAGTTACACTTTCGACTAGGGAGTGGAGGGCATGTGTTGGGGGTAAAATTGTCATGTGTCATTAATCGTGCATGCGGCTAAGGTCAGCCCTGATTCCCGTTCGATCGAGCGACATCCGCCAACGATAGGTCGATGAATTGAGATGCTCCAGCCCCTCACCAAACCAGGGGTCCTCGAGGTACCGACCTATCCCATCTCTCGGCCCCAGCCGAGCTATCGACCTCCTTCCGTCGGCTCCTCCAGCCGACCTATCCCATCTCTCGGCCCTAGCCAAGCTATCGACCTCCTTCCGTCGGCTCCTCCAGCCGACCTATCCTGTCTCTCGGCCCCAGCCGACTATCGACCATCGTCCATTGGTCCCAAAGGTCAACGCCTCCAGTGCCGGCCTCCAGCGCCAGCCTCTAGCGTCGGCCCCCAGCGCTGCCCTTTGGCTCCTCCAGCGCCGGCCTCCGGCGCCGGCCTCGCTGCCCTTTGGCTTCGGCCTCCAGCGCTGGCCTTTGGCTACAACCTCCAAGGCCGGCACCTCAAAGACCGTCCCCCCAAAGGCCGACACCTCCAAGACCGGCGTTTCATCCCGGCCGGCCCCGCCTGATCCCAGCCGGCCCCGGTGCTTCCGTCCCGGCCGGCCCCGCCTGATCCAAGTTGGCCCCTTGTGCCTCGGCACCTACCTCCATCGAGCCTCCGCCAGCCATGATGACTGAACCACGCGTTCAAAACACCTCTGCAGAATCTGGCATGGGAGAGTTCAAATTCACTATAACAGAATAAGATTCCAAACAAGGAATCATACCAAGATATGGCCTATGACCTGCAATAGTGGCCTAGGTCTCGAGCGTCGGCCAGCTCTCCCCGCCTCCAGCCGTCGATCCACTAACTAACCGGATACGGATCCTACCAGACTCGTAACAAACTGGGTTCGAATCCCAATGGCCTTCGGGCCCATGACGCTCCTCCTACTATCAGGTGATCCTCTATAAATACTACAGTTCCAGACCCCCTGAGGTACGGGCATTCTCGGACGCTATTCCCCTTCCTCTCTTTCTCTCTACGCACTTACTCTACCGCTCTTAGCTCTCTTTTCTGCCATTGTTGCTCTGCCCAGAGCTCTCTGAGGAACTCTCCAGCGAGAGCCTTCTCCTCTCATCTTGTTGCCCGTCGGTCCTTACTGACTTGAGCGTCGGAGGGTCTTCCGGAGGGCCACCCCCAATGCCTCCCGCATGTAGGCTTCCTTGCAGGTCCGCCCAGGAGGGAGCTCGATCAGGAGGCCGGACGCGCCCGAGTCGGAGAGCGGATTTCAGCGACAACACTAGGTTTGTGGAGAAATGCAAATTTCCTAAAGATGATTCTTCGGCGAAATCTCTGAGATATATTGGAAGGTATTTGGATGATTGGCAATACTTATTATTTGTAAATAGAGTTACCTTTAGTTTGATTAGTGATGCTTCATTTTCTATGTATTCCCTTAATAATGGAATAAAAAGCTTAGTGCTAACATTTTATAATAGAATCAGAAAGTCAAATTTTAATGAAGATTCTAGAATTTCTCTTAATGTAGAGTTGCATTACTTTAATTTTTTTGGATGCCATATTTGATTCGGTAACTATTAACAACTGTTATGACTCTAGCATTTCCTTAGTGGTCATATACTCATATATCAACAAATGATGGGTCTAGGTTGAGTCTTCAATGGTGTTATCCCTTGAGATTTCACTCTAAAATACAGGTGGAAACCCCTCAAGTAAAAAATCTTGGGTCCAAGTCTGAAACGAAGTGATGATATATAGGTGCGATTCTCTTATATCCCCAAAAAATAATTAAAAAAGAGAACAATTGTTCACTCGGTTAGCACCTCTATTCCAGAGACTTGCCCTTGGAAGAGGTCCATGGTTCAAATGCTCGAGGTAGTATATTACTACCATATTGATAAAGAAAGAAAAAAGAAAAAAAGGAAAAGAAAACAAGATCTACTTCCTGTTAATTGTATGATAAGTAGCTATCAGTTTACAATATTTAAAATACCAATAGTGTGGTTTGATCTATTGACAATTTTTTTTGTTAAATTTCTATAGATGAGTTTAAGATCACATTTTGATTTCTATTTTATTACAGAAATATGCTATTTGATATGTGCTTGCAAATCGACCCTTTTATTTATTGATGTATTTTTAGCAAATATACCCTTGCACATATAGCTTATTGCATATTTGCCCTCCAAAGTCACTATTTGCATGTGTACCCTCAAATTAATCATCCCACTTTTGCATGGATTCCTCTTTCATTAAATGTTTGGTTGATAGTGTTAATAAATAACTATTCTAAGTGTAAAAAGTAACTTTATTATCCTCTTTCATTAATATCTTAAAAAATTGTATAGAAATAAAGTTTTTTAATATAAATTGAATGTTAAAATTTTTAGGGATATTAATGTAAAAGAATAATAGTGTCAAATGATTTTCAAAAGAGTTATCTATTAAAATAATCAGCCAAAATCTTATGGGAGGCAGTGATGCAAATATAGGATGATTTCAGATGGTGGTGTCCATGCAAATAATGATTTTTAGAATATATATATATATATATGATATATTTTCATGGGTATGGGTGCCAAAAAAATACATTATATGGGTCATAGTTTTGAATCAGATATTTTAATAGTATTTATTTATAACTAAAAATAAAAGTCATTTTTCCATCTTTTTTATTTCATGAGTTCTTCCTCAATGGTCTACAGCATGGTTGCCGATGTTCATCGTACCCTTCTCTATGGAGGCATCTTTATGTATCCTGCAGATAAGAAGAGTCCTAATGGAAAACTACGGTATGCATGTAGGATAGAATTCTATCATTTTCATCCTTGACTAGTGGTTATGTGCCGCTTTGATCAACAAAAAAATAATATAAATTTCCTAAGATATGTTGCTGAGGTTTGTTGCATTTTGTATAATAGTGTTCTCTATGAAGTGTTCTCCATGTCATTCTTAATGGCACAAGCTAGGGGCCAAGCTTTTACAGCAAAGCAATGGGTATGAAGAATTTGCTCTCTAACTATTTTATTTTCATATCCGGCATTTTACCCCGTTATAATGAATCATTCTGCACTTAACAAATATGAAATTTTGCTCTTCAAAAGTACTATTTTCTCAACTTCATCTTTTCAGTTGTTTTCAACATCTTAAGACCAAATTTTCTCTCAAGTTTTTGATTTCTTATGGCTTCATTTCTTCTCCCTCAATGCCAACAACATTGCATGGGCAAGCCATTTTTATTTGTCTTCCATAAATTATCACTCTACTAGTACTTATTAAATGATAATTCCAAGTACTCTCACAAGTCCATTTCAATTTAACTTTCACTAGATGTGGCAATTAGTGGTTCGGATCAAGTGAAGCTCATATATCAAGTGCTGTAGGCCAATCCTAAATCTGACCCTACTTGCCAAGAATTCAAACCTGAACCCAAGTCATTGCCATGGTTGGAAAACTTGTAGTGCCGACCGAAAACCAGACCCGTTTAATGGGATGCGTCGATCACACAATACTCCCAAAGCACTCCTCCACTTAATTCATCCTATTTAACTTTATGATTCACATCTTCACCTATTTCACCTTCTTCCTGGATAATTAATCTCAAATACTTAAATTTTTTACCTCTTGATATTCTTGGTTTGCAATCTTCACTGTCTCTTCATTTGTATTTCTAATTCTATTAAAATTACATTTCATGTATTCAATTTTAATTCTACTAATCTTGAAACCTTTAGATTCTAAAGCCTCTTTCCAAATCTCTAGCTTAGCATTTACTTCGGATTTGTTTCATCAATCAACACTATATCGTCTACAAATAACATACACCATGGATATTATCTTGAATATGTTTGGTTAATTCATCCATAACTAATGCAAAAAGATACAGACTTAAGGCAGATCCTTGATATAAACCTACAGTAATTGTAAACTCACTAGTTTTTCTATTGTTATTTTAACAATAGTTATTGCTTTATCATACATAGTTTTTTATCAATTCTATGTACCTTTTGATAACTCTTTTTTTCTCTAAAATCCACCATATTATAGGTACTCTATCATATGCTTTTTTAATCAATAAAGACCATATGAAGGTCTTTTTTTTTTTTTTTCTATATCTCTTCATCAATTTTCTTAATAGATAAATAGCTTCTATGATCAATCTTTTAAGCATAAATCCAAATTGATAATTTGACACTAAAGTTTCAGCTCTTATTCGATTTTCTATTATTCTCTTCCATAATTTTATTGTATGACTCATCAGCTTAATCCCTCTATAATTTGCATAATTTTGAATATCTTTTTTATTTTTATATATGGGTATTAATATCTTTTTCTTCAATCGTTCAGCATTCTTTTAGTTACTACAATCCTGTTAAATAAATTAGTTAACCATATGACTTTAATTTCTCCTAAGCCTTTTCAAACCTCAATAGGAATCACATCTGGCCCTAATGCCTTTGCATTTTTTATTTTACTTAAAGTATTTTTAACCTCAAGTATGCTAAATCTACGAAAAAATTATTTTCATTTGTTACTCATAGGTTATCACATCCTTCTACCCTTAAATTTAAAAAATTATTTTTATTTATTAATTTTTTAAAATAACTTTTCAATCTCTTTCTCTCATCTTCATCTTTAACATTTAATATAGTTAAAATCTTTTTTTGCTTTTTTCTTAGTTTTCTAGTCTATATATAGTCTTTTCATCTTCTTTGTATTTAGTCTATTATATAAATCATCATAAGTATTGTAGCGATGGGCAACGGGTCGTGCCACCCATAGGCCGGCACGGTCCGGCACGAACCGGGCCGTGCTGGCATGGCCCGTTAAACCATGCCGTGCCAGGCTTGAAAAAAGAATTTTTCAAGCCCGGCATGGCACGGCCCATGATGAGCCTGGGCCGGCCCGTCATGTCGGCACGGCACAACTCGTCATGCTGGCTCATCATGCCGGCCCATCGTGCTTGGCACGGCCCATGCTATATCGTGCGCGGCATGGCTTGCGCCGTGCTAGGCGTGGCCCGGGCCGCATGCGCAGGCACGGCCTGGCGTGGCCCAGGCATGAATCCGAATTGTAGCTTATCATCAAAGTGCCTCCACCCTTCCGCCCCTCATCTTTGAGGCTGCCTCCGTACTCTCTCCCCTTCCTCCTCCCTCACCCACCTAACCGGAAGCACCACTGCCTCCACCCTCCTGCCCCCTCATCTTCGAGGCTACCTCCACACTCTCTCCCCTTCCATATACAAATGTTTTTCAGATTTTATCCTTCTTTCTCAAAACGCTCGAAACTTGCGGATTCGCCTTCTTTCTTCTTTCCGCGATCTTTCTTTACGCGATTCGAAATAAGTTTTTACTATTTTTAAGTTCAAAAATGTTTTCAAAAACACCAACCAAATGTATTCTTGAATACTAAAATTCAACAGAATACAACTCAGATTTTTGGATACAATCCATGTTTTCAAAAATAGTTTTCTGGATCACGAACCAAACAGGGAGTAAGTTGCAATCATATGCAAATATATATTGATGGGGCTGGTGGGGCAACACCCAATCAACGGTGATGGTCACACTTCCAAAGATCTTCAGTTGATCGTCCGAGTAGGATCTCTAGTCGACCACTTGGGCAGAACCTCCAGTCGGTCGCCCAAGTAGGATCTCTAGTTGGCCACCTGAGTAGGATCTCCAGTCGGCCACCTGGGTAGGATCTCCAGTTGATCACCCGGGCAGGACCTTTAGTCGGTCGCTCGGGTAGGATCTCCAGTCGGCCATCTGGGTAGGATCTCCAGTCGGCTATTGGGTGTTAGAACAAAGTTGTGCATAAGAGAGTTTCTATCATTTGGCAAGGAGTGCTCGACAACGGCATACTTTTTCAAATGCAAGCAAGTGCAGCAGGGAGAGTAGAGATTTTATGGATTTCAAATGCAAGAGGAATCCAAAGTGCAGAAACACCAAATAAGTATGGCTATCATGTTGTGGTTTTAACATGAGAATCATTAACAATTCTAGATTTTATGGATTTTAATTATATTCTGTGTTGTCTTGTTGGTGAAATAATAGGTTATTATGCTATAAATGATTAGTTCTTTCATGACATTATTTCCAATTGTTGATCCTATGAACCATTAGCTAAATCTTAAACTTTGTAGGAATCTGCAAGATAAGTTTCAAGATGATCATTTGACTATGTATTATTTACTACATGCAATGTGCCATAAGGTCAATGTCAACTAATATCTTTTAAAAGTTTGACTATAAGAAGCATTCCCTTTGGCTAGCTTGTGTTTATTTGATCGGCCCAGACTAAGAAAAATTTAAAAAGGGAAAGTTGTGAGGACTTGGCCAAGTTGACTCCAAGTCAACTTGACAAGTCATCCTATGAGGATGATAGTCAAAACCATCAATATCCCTCTTGTTTTGTTAAATAAATGGTTCATTTGTATAATAATAAATGTATAGTAGGTATAGTTTAGTGGTAAAAGTGTGATTCATTTTATCAAAAACATAAAATTGTCTCAAGTCGATGGGACCAAATCTCGACAAAGGGCTGATCTTTGAATAGGAAAAGGAATGGTTCCGCACAGTTCCTCATGAATTGGCTTATTCAAAAAAAAAACTTGTTCTTTGGAAGATTGATTTTCATTTTAAATCCATTGTAATTATTTCATCAACTTTTTATAATAGAAAAAGAAAGTAGAAAGAAAAAAAGAATAAAACTTGTTTATTTGGGTTCAAATCCTCCCAAGAGGTCGATTAGAGATCAAAAAATTTTCAAGAAAAAACAAGATATTTTTTTGTCCCTTCTAAATGATTAACAAATAAAGTAATGGTTGATATATTAAAGATAATTACATATGTACAAAATACTATCTCAATTCATTCAGGCAGCTAATTTTCTTCTCAATATTGCTACATCTCTTTTGAGCAATGTTTTGAAAACCAGCGAACAACGAACCGCTTAAAATTTGGGTCATGGGTCAATCGGTTCGATCAAACAAATTAGTTTGGTCGAACCGAATGATATCATAATTAATTTTTAATTTAATAATATAAAAATAATAAAATATAAATATCATTTCAAGTGAAAAATTAAAAATCCAAAAAAATTAATCCTAATTTCATATATCAAACTACAAAAATATGCTAGCTATGGGATTCAATCCCATGACCACTTGAGTATAAGTCTTCTCCCTTAACCACTCATCATTTGTCAAAACTAAAAGTCTAAAAACCGAGGTTGAACTGGTTCTTCAAAATTCGGCTGATTTAATGGGTTTATCATTTTTACCGGGTCATATAAAAGTCAACTTTAACAATAAAATCAGACCAGACTAATGATTTGAACTGGTTCGATCGGCGGTCTGGTCCAAATTTCAAAACTATGCTTTTGAGAGATAGTTGAGTTTCCCTATTTTTGTTCTACTTATAATTCCGTAAACTTGTGAAGTCTTATTTCCATAAAAGACCAATTCATTAACATACCACCAAAAAACAAAAATAAAAAATTAAAGTTAGAAGTCAACAATAAGCAAGACTTTGAGGGGGATTGAAGTCCAATCAGAGGCTCCTTCCTACTCTATTGCAACCTTTCCCCCACCTTTAGCACGCCACACCACAACACTTTGAGGTTATCATTTTCGTGTTGAGTTGTTAGCTGCCATCCTCCTTTCTTCCTCTTTGATTAGTCGAATCAAGTGCAAGTGAGTCCTTTCCCTCTCTCTTCTCATCTCCCGTCTTGTTAGGATGCTGGGTGCCCATTAATTGCTAGGGATTAGGCCAAAGTACTATAGCTGCTAGAGCATGTTGGTCACTAAGATTGATGAACTGGGGCTGGCAAGCCGATAGGCTACCACTATTAGCCAATGAGGCCTTATTATCCTTTCTCCCCTCTTTCTTAACTTGTTTTGGATTTCTCTATTCACATCTTAGAAACTTGCCTATAGCCTCATCACCAACCTTTTGTTGGCATCCCGTAACCAGTCAAGCTAGGATCCATTTTAGTTGGTGCTGCCTCCTTCCTCTTTCTCATCCTCTCACTCCTTTTTTTTTTCCCCATGTTTTCATGATTTAATTATATTTCTTCTCTCACTTTCTCTATCTTTCCTTCCACAATCCACCCCTGTTCATGAACAAAAGGATAAGACCTTTGGTTCCCTAGCTTGGTCGTAAGAAGGACCCTGCTAGGGGACCCTATGGCCTTGCTAGGGGACCATATGTCCTCTAACCTACACCATTAATACTTCCTTACTTCTTGGATCAATTTTCTAACTAGGGTTTAATAATCTTGTGTAGGTGGATAGCAGTTTGGACCCAAAGTAGATGAGCATAGAATCTTTCATGACCCACTTATTGAGGTAAAATTTTAGTTCCTATGTTATTTATTCTAATTATGGTGCCAAGATGTACTATAGCTAGGATTGGAGCTAGGGTTGAAAAGTTGAAATTTGGATTTCAAGAAAAGTAGCAAATTGGTGATTAATTATCTAAATTAGGAGGAGGTCAATTTATAGATTTTATTATACCAAATATTAATTTTAAATTGATTGGGTGTGCTAGGTATATTTATAGATCGAGTTAGAACATTGGATCATACTTTGCTTCCAATAGAGGTAATGATCTCCTTACTTTGTTGTGTGCATGTGTATGATGGTGTGGATGAGCATTTATGTGCATGGATTATGATAATATTTGGCTTTTTAATATCACAAGCATCATATGAATTCTTTCTTGTTTGATGGATCGAAGATGCATGGTTATAATATTTTTGCTTGATCATGCATGACGTGGAAATAGATCACACTTTAGAGTGATGAGCATGGTCTTAGACTCTTAGCCTACTTGTTTGATTTTGAATGAATGTGGATGAATTGCATATGAAGTGAAGATTAATGAAAATTAAAATTTGTGAATTAAAATTGTTAAGTAAGAAACTATTGGACTAGTCTCATTAATATAATATGAATTGCTAGCATTGGTTGGAGCATGGTTTTATCGATTGTCCCATCACAAGTTGAAATGTGGCACACTATCAATTGCCTCGTCACAAGTTGAAAATGTGACACCTTATTGATTATCCCATCACATATGGAAAATATGACTTTGGTTGGTCCAAAGGTAAAGAGATAACTTGATTATATTCTGGCACAATTAGGAATATGAATCTAGCTGTAACAAACTAAACATGGACTGTAAATGAAACAATGTTCATTGGGATGGGTATATGATGGTGAGTGATATTTTGGTCTGTTGAATATTTGATATAGAGATATGGATCGATATTGGTTATATTAGAATGTGCATGAGTATTGCATACCTATAATTGTTTATTATTGAATATTTATGATTATCGTATATCCTGATTATTTATTGTTGAACATTGTGATTATTTATTTTTGAGTATTTGTGACTATTGATGCATGCATACATGAAGGGATTCTTCCAGAGTTGTTAACTTGTATTATATTTTACCTATCATTTTAGAGTTGCATCTCATAAGGAATTGAACCACGATTGGGATTCAAGTAAAAAGTAGAATCATCGGTTTATTTCTAATACCACATAAATTAAGAAAGTTATAATTTACTAATTTTATAATTATTTTAATAAAATTATTTGATTTTTTAATTAAAAAGGATATTATAATTTATTGTGAAATTATTTGTTTTGGTGAATTCTTATTATAGTGCCTTCAATAATATCAATTTTTATTTTAAAAATCATAATTTGTAAGCTTAATAATGATCAGTTATTTGGATGGAATCTCAAATTTTTGAATAAAAATTTAAGTTGGATCTTTTCAGCTTTATTTAAACTTGTTAATGACTCTCTCTCTCTATATATATATCAATTATTAGATTTTAATAATAAAATAATAGTTAGATGCTTGACTCGAATGCAAACCCAACCCGACCTGATCCTGACCCGAACTAAAACATTTCGAGTTGGATCCAGGTTGTTCTTCCCAGATCCAAATGACTCTTTAGGTCTAAAATTCTTTCTGAGCTAACTCAATTAGTAAATGGATTGTGGGTCTAAAATCATGACCCAAATATGAAATCAGGTTGGGTCAAGGTCATGCATACCATATTGAGCCAACCCATTTGCAGCCCTAGATTTTACCTATTTTCTTAAATGGATTGTGCATCGAATCAGGTAACTTGTTTTATGAAGTGGGTTGGGTTCATATTTCATTTTTTGTCCAGTCTACTAAGCATACTGGGTTTTAGCTATTTTTCCTCTAAAACTGCACTACAAAAAAAATTAATTTTAGTGACGCATTTTGGCCGTCGCTGTGAACTTCATCGCAAACAGTAATCCGTCACAATTGCGTCACTAAATAGTGACGCCTAGCGATGCAAAAAAATGCATCACTATTTTGCAACTAAACTAATGTTGTCGCAATTTAGCGACGCATTAGCGATGCCAAATTGCGTCGCAATATTGTGACTAATTACGCCACAATGTTGCGATGCAAATTGCGTCGCAATATTGTGCATGCAATATTGTGACGCAATTGCACTCATTAAATGTGTCCCAATATTGCAACGCAATTTAGGCGTTTGAGTTGCAATATTGCGACGTATGCAATTGCGTTGTAATTTAATTGCATCGCAATATTACGACTCAATTTGCATCACAATTGCATCGCAAAATTAATAATTTAATTTTTTAAAAATAATTACGATAAAAACTTTCGTTGCATAGCGTCGCTAATTAATTTTTTAATTAAATTTAAAATGTTATAAATTAAAACTCTTAATATAATTTCATTGCATTCAAATATTGATCAAAACATTATCATTAAATATCTAAAAATATTGATCAAAATATTCATCACAAAATTTTTAATAATATATAAAAATTTAATATATTAATAATTTAAAATTTTGATATACAAAACATAAGTAGTAAACACATCAAGAATCCGCACTATCATGATCACGGGAAGGCTACGGAGGCTGGAATGAACCCTGTGACATGAGACGAACCAAATCTTGCATCTGACGTATCTGCTCTCTCATGTCTGCAAGCTCCTGCCGAACCTCCTCTGTAATAGATCTTCGAATGTCATCTAAATGCTCGGTAGGAATATAGCCAGGATAGTGCGAACTAGAGCCCTGATGGAAAAAATATCTAGAAGCTTTAGTGCCCAGACCATAGACCCTACAGTCTCACGGCTGGGCACCAATAGCTTCCAAAAACACACGTTGACTCTTGTGGTGAGAGTTCAATGGACAGCCCCCCATCAATGGAGTCGACCTTCGATGCTGGGACTGAAGACCCTCGACTCGTGCCTTTGAATTATTGAATCAACGATAAATGAATCTTTATATGAACCTAAATAAAATTTTAGAAATTAAACAGATACAATATAAGGCTAATTTCTTATCGCAACCTTCTGTGATCGTGCATCGACCCAGGAACCATCCTTCCTGGTGTGTGTCATCCTGAATAGGCGAAACTCACCAGGATCTCTGCCCTCCTGCTCAGAGTACAAAAGCAGAAGAAATGATATAAATGTAAGTATTTGCAAATGACTAAATTAGTAATTAAATTATTTATATTTTTTTACCATATGACATCTGTGCTCCTGAATCAAAATGGATCCCGTAGTGTGGCAAGAGAGACCCATGCCACGACCGCCCTTCTTGGATTAGCGGTTCTTGGGGCTGATGCGGACCTCCTTTGTCAGGCCTTAGATTGCCACACCTACTGTCAGTCGTGCCAAATACCCTTCGGCATATGCGCAGGATGCTCACCCGATCTCCTCCAACGATGAAGCATGTCAGAGTATCGGCGTGCCGCAAAAGCATTCTATGCTACCCTAATGGCATCATGGATGGTAGGGTCCCACGTAAACTTTTTCTGCATTGAAATAAACAGTTAGTTTAAGAATATATTAAGATTAAAAAATTTATATCAAGGATAAATTGTATTTAATAAGTTTATCTAAAACTTTTAAAAATAAAACTCCCTCATGGCCGCAGATACATGGTGCCAATCGTAGACACTGGGATCAGCACGACTCTAGAATATGGAGCTGATCGGCTCGATACAGTATGTTGCTCAATAAAGCTGTTAAAAAAATGCATGTTTATAAGTAATTGACTTTAAAAAATAAATATATATTTATAATTAGTATATACTTACTGCCCATCAGCATCCAGTCGAAGTACGGTGTGATCGGCATAGGAAGAACTCTCAGAGGTCTGTGCCGATCGGCTATGAGACTCAAAGGCTGTAGATCTGAACTCTCCATCTCAATGCTCATGAAGTGATCTGATGCAGCAGGGCTACATCCCTACTCACTCTGTCCGTCGGTGGAAGATCTATCTCAGTTCGACATACTGAAAATACTAAAGATTCATGCAATATAATTACGATTAATGATTGAATATGTAAAAAATTTGCACTTATAAAAATAAATTAAAATTGAATAAACCTCTATGTTTAATCAGTGTCATTTGTTTCATTAAATGTTGGTTCAACATCCGATGCCGTATCGGATTGTGATTCATTGTCATTATCATCGGGAGGAAACCGAACATTTGCATCCTCAATTTCTTGGACATTACCATTTGGATCTCTAACTGATGTTTCAGGAGCCCTTGTGTCATTCTCAATTGCATGCATTTCCATCTTATCCTCTTGAAATGCAGGGCAGGGCACTCAGTTGATTGACTTGATAAACTCTCGTCTAATATGATTGTTGAACGTGGGACGATTTTAGAAATAGCCTACCAATCTTGCTTGTCATTGCGCAAACTTGGATATCCGCAGTAAAATACTTGCTAAGCTTGGGATGCAAGGATGAATGGTTCATATTTATACAATCTTCGACGATGGTTAACTTCAACTAGATTGTAGTCGTTATGAACCCTTTTACCCACAAATTGTTAGATCAAACCAATCGCAACGAAACAATACGATTCATTTTATAGGCCAATCGGAATATTCAACTTCAACCACCTCTACTAACTTTCCATAATAATCCTCCATATTTGCTCCAATACTTTCTCCTTTTACATACACCCCAGTTTTGCGTGCCTCTTGAAGATGCTAGTCGTTCAATTTGAAATTTATACCCATTAACAAAATAGCCAGTAGAGGTTGTTTCGGTCTTCAATGGCCATTGCGCTAGACATTTATTGAAAATATTTTTGGTTGTGAACCATGGACCGTTTACCTATAAATTAATAAGTTATTCATAACCAATTCAAAAAATAAAATCCATTATTGCAATTGATTGAGTGATACTACTCACATATTCATAAAACCAGTAAGGGAACTCGTTTCTAACTTCTGCCCAATGGCAATTTGACTGATGTTGGGATTCATGTGTTGTTGTCTATCACAAAACATCCTTAAGAGATGACAATAATTAAAACTTCTGTTAGCAATTAAATAGTGAGGTGTATTATAATTTAAAGTAGTAAAGTATATACTCCACATTGCTCAAATCTCTTGACTTCTGCCTCTCAAATGAATGATCGATATCTTTAAAAACTGATATTCTACCATCATTAGGTTCTCCTTCGTCCACACGTACGTCATCGTTACGACCAAGATTTCGGCTCCTTGTGTGGATGTGACTCTCAAAGTAATGAGAGGCAAAAGCTGAAACTTCTTCAACCAAGTGTGCATTGTATATAGAACCTTCAACCCTTGTCTTATTACGCATATTATTTTTAACTTCTTAAGGTACACACACATATATATATATATATATCATGAGCTGAAACTGAACAAGTTCACTAATCCTGTGAATATCCTCCTTTTCAGTATTCTTTTTACTAGTACAGATATCAAGGAAGCGCATGAGGTTTTTTTTTAAATTTTATTTTAAAATGAAGCTGTATGTAGGTGCTCTATTATTTATCTTGCATGCACCAAAGAGTTTGAATGAAGCAAGCATTAATTGTTATATTATTATTGTGATTATTTGTTTTGGTGAATTCTTATTATAGTGCCTTCAATAATATCAATTTTTATTTTAAAAATCATAATTTGTAAGCTTAATAATGATCAGTTATTTGGATGGAATCTCAATTTTTTGAACAAAAATTTAAGTAGGATCTTTTTAGCTTTATTTAAACTTGTTAATGACTCTATATATAATTATCAATTATTAGATTTTAACAATAAAATAATAGTTAGATGCTTGACTCAAATGCAAACCCAACCCAAACTCAAACATTTCGAGTTGGATCCAGGTCGTTCTTCCCATATCCAAATGACTCTTTAGGTCTAAAATTCTTTCCGTTGAGCTAACTTGATTAGCAAATGAATTGTGGGTCTAAAATCATGACCCAAATATGAAATCAGGTTGCGTCAAGGTTATGCATACCTTATTGAGCCAACCCATATGCAGCACTAGATTTTACCTATTTTCTTAAATGGATTTGCATCAAATCATGTAACTTATTCTATGAAGTGGGTTGGGTTGAGATTTCGTTTTTTGACTAGTTTACTAAGCATACTG
The DNA here is from genome assembly GCA_900491605.1 of Calamus simplicifolius. NCBI lineage: Eukaryota > Viridiplantae > Streptophyta > Magnoliopsida > Arecales > Arecaceae > Calamus > Calamus simplicifolius. Next base: position 131,223 of record UESW01004442.1, on the reverse strand, counting down.
GGTTTTGGCTATTTTTCCTTTAAAACCTGCATCTCTTGGGCGTGCAAGTGGATCAAACAAACAAAATCAATGTGATCCATCACGCATGGACCGACCTAAAGATTAAAGTACCAAGTAAATATCAGGTCCGACAATGGTGGTGTTGAATTTAAGATGGCTGGCCGAATATATTATATCTACGAATGTTTCTAGAGCATCCTGCGCATGTGTTACACACGTGAAAAGGAGCCAGTCAAGGTGACTGATGTTTTCTTTACGTTCTTTTTATCATCCTATGATGGTAGACCATCTGTACCTTTACTTTTCCCTCTTTTCCTCTCGTGAAAAAATCATTTCCAGGATGCCATGTTACAAGGGGAGGTTAGTGTGATCGTCTTATCACACTATCTTCATGGAGTTCTTTTGGTACAAGTGTTGGGCTCCAATTAAACCCCCCCACTCTTGCTTTTAGATTCACCTGGAGACAGACAGACGTCAGTACCTTTTAACAAGGACTACCTTGGGGTATGGCTGAATTTTCTTTGCTCCAAGATATTCTAGCTATTAGTAAAATTGGTAGAATTAATTATGAAGACAATTGCCTAGGATAAGTGCGTCATGAAATGAAATACTTTTAGAGGCGATGAGAAACAATTAAGCAGTTCTTGGTTTGCTGTGCTGGAGGATAATTTCAATCATGGATACAGGTAGAAGCTGGGCTGCTCATTGGTTGAGAATTGGATAGTTTGACTAGCATAACCATGCAATTTGAGTTAGAAGGGCATTATTTGGTCTCTTACACTCGATACAGGATGCTCTTTTCAGGTGCAGGGACATGGTTATATGGCCATAAAGTGAACCCATTGTAATGACTCTTAACACCAATCTTGATACTGATCAAGGAGATCCATGAGTTCAAATTCACAAATCCTTAGGGTTTATAAATTAATGTTAAAAAACCATAATTTTAAAATTTCACTATAATCACTTTCTATTTTGTCTCTGACCTTTAATTAATGTCATTTTTAGCAAGATTTGAATCCACTAATGAGCTTGATAAATTAGTTTTAGTGAATTTTGATCACAAGAAAATTAATATTTGATTGTTATATAGTATTAATGAATCACATGCTTTTATGAGAATCAGCCCCGTCCTAACATTATATGTTCACTACTATTCATGACTTTTAAACATCAGTCTTTTTCTAGTACATCTTCCTCCTTGCCATCAAAAACAGAAAAATCTATTATAAGCTTGGTGACAACTTTGAATCCTATCCCAAATTTAAACCAACTCCCCATTCTTTTTGAAATCTAAATTAACTTCCAATTCAACTACATGTTTGTTCTTAATCCAACCTCTTAGTCCTACTTACGAACCTTTTCATAATCTCTCTGAACAATGCTATGGCATGTGTGTCTAATTACGAAACTTTTCTCCTATTCCTGTCATTCTGTGACTATCTTTATGAAGAAAATTATAACAAAACTCTCCATAATATAAAAAGGGAAAGTAAAGTGAGATTTTCTCTTTCCTTCGATAATGTTTCTAATATTTTAAAGTTTTGATTAGTCATGTCCTGAATGATTTGACAAAGAAATATATTATAAGCTAAGTGAATAGAACATCTGAGACCAAGAATTGGAGCTTTTGAATGTCTGCCATTTTAGGTTCTTTTTATTTTTAGTTATTCAGTAAATTAAAAGAGTTTCACCAAGACCATCAAGGCTCTGATATATAATGAAGGTTGGATGGTTTATCCTGGCTTCTTTTATGGCTTGTCTAGATGATCATGTGAAATCTCGATGGATTCATGGGATGGAAAATTTGATGTATTTGGGATCCAACCATGCTCTAGAATCTAACCAATCTCTTTGCAAGTTTTGAATCAGATTTAATAATTGTGATGAACTAAATAACATGTTCGTTAAAGATTGTGAGAAGCTATTAGCTTTAGAATAGGCACAGCAAACTCCATGAACTAACAATAGTTGATAAGATTGCTTTAATCATATTTATCATTTTTTTGTCCTAATTATATGTGAATCCTCTATGTCAATTATCCTATTTATCACAACTCAACTCAACTGAACTCAACTCATCTAAGCCTTTTCCCAACTACATGGGGTCGGCTACATGAATCTGCTTCCTCCACTCTGCTCTATTCAGGACCAAGTCGACATGTAAATTACAAATCCTATTTATCACAAACTTTCCAAAATCCTTTTCAACTTCCATCCATGTTAGTAGAGGTCTTTTCCTCAACTTAATTATTATTTTCTTTTTACATGTCCATACTATCTCATCAGTTTGCCTTCACCCCATCACTAGTCAATGCAACATCTATAATTTCTCTATTATGCCCATCCTAAATAATATCATTTATTTTACCATAATCAGACCCAACATTATAGTTTAAGTTTGATTTATTGTTATAGGAAAAATCACAAATTTCTTATACAACCATAGAATATCAACTCATCAATCTGACAGCCTTATCTGCATGATATAATCAAGTGTTTACTGCACACCTACCTTTAAAGCATGTTAAGGAATAACGTAATTTTCCAGTCACTGGGCATATGAAGCATTCAACAAGCTATTGCAAGAAGCTGAGTGGTGGCACTTGCAGCTTTTCTGCAACCACATCAAGGGGAATGAGCTTGAAAAACTGGAGAAATTTCATGTCTAACAATCAAAAGAAACTCAACCAAATACAGAAAGTTACATTGCTAGAACCTCATATAGAAAGTAACATCATAACACAACAAGCAGATCTGATTGGTAATTATGTTTTGCTACTAGTTGCCTGATAAAAATCAGATTCATTTTACTCTTCAATGGAAGGTAACACCCCAAATAAAGGAGTGACAGCAGAGGAATTCTATGATAATAAAACTCCAGCCAGACCGTGATTCTTTTGTTGAGACTATCAACTGCCACAAAAATCCATCTATAGAAACAAAAATGATTTGGTAGTCCTCTGCTAAGAAATAATGAAAGATCACTAAGTTGCTGCTCATAAAGAGGGAATCCCTTTGAAAATTTGAAACAAGCAGAGAAAAAACATGTACCATTTCAATTATGAATAATCTAAGCAAAGTTCAACTTTTGCATTCCTCATCATCCCTCAGATTAAATCTCTCCAACTGCATGTCCTTGTCCTGCCAATTAAGCACGAAGCTTCATAAAAATCATATAGTGACCTTGACACTGAGAGATCTCTCAGTTATTGAGATGCTTTGAGGGGCACAGCTCATTATTGTTGGCCCAGATGGCAACCCAAGAGGGAGGGGGGGGGGGGGGGGTGAATTAGGTTCTAAAAAAATTTAGCTCTTTAAAACTAAGTGCTCTGATATGAAAGTGCTTAAGTGCAACGTATAGATAAGTGCTGAGCATAAATAAATGAGATAGAGAGACAAAGAGACAAAGCACGACAAACACAAAGATTTTATAGTGGTTGGTGTATTCAACACCTACATCCACTCCCAAGTAGCACTTGGGCCCACACTATAATCCACTTGATTACAGCCGAGTTGTTTTACAAGCTCACAACTCAAAACTTGTTGTTTCCCCCGGGATCACAACGAACCCAGCTGGTTTTATTGGGCTCACCAGCACAAAACCCAAACACAAGCTATCCTTAGCTTGTCCCGAGGTATACTACCTCCACTATTTCAATCCCCTGATTGAATTAGCTAACTCAAATGGAAAATAGAGTTTAGAATACAAAATAACTCCTTAAATGAGCAAATATATAAATAAATAAACAAGGATAGGAAAGCCTGAATGAAGCGTTTGAAAGTAAGCTTTTCTTCTTTTCCTCTTTTCTCTTCTCCTTTGAAAGATTGAATCAGGGCCTCAGCTCAGATTCTTCACTAAAAGTTGCAGTTGAGAAGTTGAGGATTTGGGGCTTTTGCTTTCTTTCTTCTAACGTTGAAAATCTCCTTGATTTGATCTTGAGAAGCTTGTGGATTTCTCTTTGAACTTTTTGGGATTGATGGATTTGAGCTCTGAGTCTTTTCCTCTTTAATTTTTCTCTTAAGATTTTTTGAATTTTTTTTTTCAGTCTCTTCTCTCTGTTCTCTACTTTTTCAAACGGATTTTTCTCCTTTTTATAGATCTCTTAATCTAAGTTTAGGTGGAAAATATAGCCGTTATGAGATGCTTGGATACTTCTACACACAAAGAAAAATAGCCGTTAGAGATTAGGTAAAAAAATATTATCGTTGGAGTCCGTTCTGACAATTAAAAATCCGTTCCCGACAGGTTGGAGTCGGCTCCAACTTTTTAGGTGTCGGCTCAGATCGGGTGTCCAAAAATAGCAAATAAAAAGTTGTTGAGGAGTCGGCTCCGAGAAAGTTAAGTGTCGGCTCATCGCTTTCGAGAGTCGGCTCCGGAATCCAAGGGTGTCGGCTCCAAAAATGTCCATAAAAACACGTTCTCTGTTCTCATGTTAGAGTCGGCTCCAGAAACTCAGGTGTCGGCTCCCGAACTCTTAGGTGTCGGCTCCCGAATTCTAAGTGTCACTCCAAAACTGAAACAAAATACACTTCTCTGTATCTCAGGTTGGAGTCGGCTCCGAAACTCTGGGTGTCGACTCCGGACCGTGCCAAAAATCCAAAAATCTTCTGATACGCCTTGGGGTCGGCTCCTGACTATTTGGGTGTCGACTCTAAGTTCTGAACTTTAAAAAATTCCTTTAAAATTTGATTCAAAACTTATTCCTTTTGATTGATTAAATTTTTAATCCCTGAAACACTTATTAAATATGTCAGAAACATAGTGAATATACTCATGTCTTTTGTTAATCATTAAAATCAATAATTGGGTCAACAATCTCCCCCTTTTTGATGATTATAAAAAATTGAGTATATGCATGATTAAACAATAAGAGTTTCAAATCAAATTTCTCAAATATTTAGGTCTCATAGGTAAGCTCCCCCTAAATGAAGTAGCTCCCCCTATGATACTTATTTTAACATCTTTTCTTCCCTTTAACAGTAAACATATACAACTATCAATTACTTCTCATATGTGTTCAGTGTTTGATACCAATTAAAATATACATATCAAATTAAGTCAATTAAGCTTCTTTTTAATGTACATATAGAATTATCAATTTAAGTCAATTAAGCTTCTTCGCCATATACAGTCAATTAAATATCAATTGACTTCTTCGTTCCAATGCATATACATATATCAAATACTTCTCCCCCTTTTTGGTAATCAACAAAAAGGTTAAGAAGTGTCAAATTAAATGACAAAATTAAGAGATGATTCAAAGATCAAATGATATTCATTAAGTATCAAAAAGTTCATTACATACTTCACAAAGTCAAGCATAACATCATATTACATAGAAAAAATTTCATTACATCAAAATTTCAGTAAAAAGTAAATCAACATCAAACTAAACTAACATCATCTTTTAAGAACATCAAAGGAACTTCATTACAATATAATCAAAAATGAGTTCTAAGTAGTCTTTGCAATTCTTTTACTATTTTTTCCATTCCTTCACTTTGAGTTCTGACAAATTCCTTCAGTCTTCTATCAACAAATGCACATGCAGTAACAATTTTGTCTTGAAGCTCTGCATTGCATCTGGAATATGTTTCTGAATCACCTCCAATCTCTTTAAGTTCTTCAAAAATATTCTTGAGATCATTCTTCAAAGAATCTGCGGAGGCTCCAAGGGTGGACTCAATTTTGCTAACTCTCTCATCCAAAGAGTAAAACATTTCTCTTAAATTCATCAGACTATTGTCAAATTCAGTTTTCATTTCTTCCTTGTGAGTGCTAAATAATCCTTTAAGTTGCTCCAGTTAAACATCAGAAAAACCAACAGAGGGAACAGACACTGGTACAGATGCAGGGACGGAAGTAGGTGCCAGTGGTGGTGATGATCTGCTAGGTTCTGGTGAAGGAAGCCTCACTGAAGGACCTGCCTCAGAAGGTGCTGTAGCTCCAACATCAGTAGCTCTTTCATCTAAGAGACTTTTCCTATTGGCTCAGATGGCAACCCAAGAGGGGGGGGGGGGGGGGTGAATTGGGTTCTTAAAAAATTTAACCTTTTAAAACGATTGGCTTTGGAATACACAAGATTAAGTGCAGGATAAATATTAACCACAAACAAAGAGATAGAGAGAGAGAATCAAAACACGGCAAACACAAGGATTTTATAGTGGTTCGGTGTATCCAACACCTACATCCACTCCCAAGTACCACTTGGGTCCACACTATAATCTACTAGATTACAGCCGAGTTGTTTTACAAGCTCACAACTCAAAACTTGTTGTTTCCCACGGGATCACAATGAACCCAGCTAGTTTTCTGGGCTCACCAGCACAAAACCCAAACCCAAGCTAATTTAGCTTGACCCGAGGTATACTACATCCACTAATTCAATCACCCTGATTGAACTAGCAAAAACAAATGAGAATAGAGTTTACAATAACAAACAGCTCCTCAAATGAGCAAATATTCAATATAAATAAACAAGGTTAGAAAAGCCTATTTGAAGCAGAGTTGATTTGAGCTTTTCTTCTTTTCTTCTTTTCCTCTTTCCTTTGAGATGTTGAATCAGGCCTCAGCTTGGATTCTTCACAAAGATTGCAGATGAGAAGTTGGGAAAAATAGGGCTTTTGGCTCTCTTTTTCTTCTTTTGGAAAATCCTCCGATTTTGAACTTGAATGCCTTGGATTTCTCTTTGAGCTTTCTGGAGTTGATGGATTTGAACTTTAACTCTTTCCTCTTAATTTCTTGCTCAAGACTTCTCGATTTTTTAATTTGTTTTCTCTCTATTTTTTTTGTCTTCATCATTTTTTCAAACGGACGGACTCCCCTTTTATAGATTCTTCTTTTATCCAAGATTAGGTGAAAAACTAGCCTTATTTCTATCCTTGGATTCCTCCTACACACAAGAAAAGTATCCGTTAGAGATTAGGTGAGAAAATATTACCGTTGGAGGCCGTTCTGACACTTTGAAAATCCGTTCCTGACAGGTTGGAGTCGGCTCCAACTTTTCAGGTGTCGGCTCCAAGTCGAGTATCCAAAAATAGAAAGTAAAAGTTCGTTGAGGAGTCGGCTCCAAAAAAGGTAAGTGTCGGCTCGTCGCATTCGGGAGTCGGCTCCGGAAAACTATAAGTGTCGGCTCCAGAGTAGTCCAAAAACATGCTTTCTGTTCTCGTATTGGAGTCGGCTCCAGAGACTGTAAGTGTCGGCTCCTGAAATCTAGGTGTCGGCTCCGAAACTCTGAGTGTCGACTCCTGACCATGCCAAAAATCAGGAAAGCATCTGATCCGCCATGGGGTCGGCTCCAGACCTTCTAGGTGTCGACTCCAGGCTCTGAATTTTGAAACATACTTCTGGCAATTGATTCAAAAACGTATTTCTTTATCCTTTTTGATTGATCAAATCTTTTTAAGCCCTGAAACACTTGTTAAATCTATTAGTAATAAAATGAATATACTCATATCTTTTATTAATCATCAAATCAATAATTGGGTCAACAATCTCTCCCTTTTTGATGATTATAAAAACATTGAGTATATGCATGAGTAAACAATAGAATTCTCACTCCAATTTTCTCAAATGTTTGTCCCTCACAGGTAAGCTCCCCCTGAATGAGGTAGCTCCCCCTATGATGTTCAATTTAACAATTGTTCTTCCTTTTAACAGAAAATTTTAATGTTTGATACCAATTTTAATTGCCTCTCCTTATGTGCAGTTAATTAGATACCAATAAATTAAGCTTAATTGAGCTTACTTGATCCAATGCATATACAAAAGCTAAATATTTCTCTCCTCTTTTTTTTTTACATTCAATGCATATACGATTAGGAAATGCTTACATAACTTCCCCTTTTTTGTAATCAACAAAAAGATCAAGAAGGGTTAAGTAAAATGACAAAATTGATAGATTTTTCAAGGATCAAAAGATATTCATTAAGTATAAGATAAGTTCATTACATCAAAAGTCAAATATTACAACATGAAACTTTACTATATCAAACATCAAGCTATACATCATTACATTAAAGCTTCAAGATAAATCAACATCAAACTAGACTAATTATCAAAGACACTTCATTACAAGATAATTACAAATTATTTCTAATACGTCTTTGCAGTTCTTCTACAATCCTTGCCATCCCTTCACTCCGAGTCCTTACAAATTCCTTTAATCTTCTATCAACAAATGCACATGCAGTCATAATTTTGTCCTGAAGCTTAGCATTGCATTTGAGTAAGTCTCTAAGTCTCCACCAATATCCTTAAGCTCTTCAAATATGTTCTTGAGATCATTCTTTAAGGATTCAGCAGAGGAACCAAGGGTAGACTCAATCATTCTAATGCGATCATCCAAAGAGTAAAGGGTTTCTTTCAAATTCATAAATTGGCTATCAAACTCTGTTTTCATTTCTTCTTTTTGAGCATCAAGTAAACTCTTGAGTTGCTCTAACTGAATATCTAAAATCCGATAGATAACATAGGTGGCGATACAGGAACTAGAGCAGGAGCAGGAGGTGGTGAAGATCTGCTAGGCTCTAGTGAAGGATGCCTCGCTGATGGACCAACCTCAGATGGTGCAGAAGTCCTAATGTCAGCGGCTCTCTCATCCAGATAACCTTTCCTCTCCCATTGACCATTAACCTTCACAAAGCCCATCCGGTGCACAGTAGCCAAGCTATAGTAATCAGTGTGTCTAAGGTTCTTTGATGGCTCATTATCAGAAATTACAATACCTTGACTTCTAAACACCATAGTCAAAATCATACCATAGGGCAGTGAAGATCTCCTTTTGCCCCCAGCCTCAGCCATGTAGAAAATCATCATCCCAGCAAGGTTAATAGGCTGACCAGTCAGAACACTGTCCATAACTACAATGTCTCGCTTTGAGACATACTCAAATCGGCTAGTCTTAGGGAATAAGATCCTACTACAGATGTTGTGAAGTAATCTAAGCTCCAAGGGCAACTGATTAGCCCTAACTTCTTCAAATTCAAACACTTCTCTTTCTAACATCCTTGATAATGCATCAGACCTCTCACTATGAATGTCAGCAACTAATCCAGTGACAGGGATGCTCAGAAGATGTCCTAAACTCTGAAAGGTATGGTGAACTCTCTTCCCTCTAACAGAACTGATAATCCCACCGTCTCCCCTTGATAAATTGAAATAGAATTCCTTAACTAGGACCGGATAAGTGGAACATCCAACGAACAGACCTTGTCCCAGCCAAGCTCTTTAATTTGTCTTTCAATAGAAAATCCCTCGGCCTCGAAGAAATCAAAATCTACTTTTCTACCCATAGTAATAACTCTCCTGGCTAAAGTATCTACCTATGGAGATGAGGGACCAGGATTATCTGAAGGAGTTGAGGAAGAATCATCGCTTGGAGACGGCTTACGGATGGGACGCCGAGCCGTACGCTTCGGTGGTTACGAGAGCTCCAAGAACCGATCCTCTCCGCTTAGGTGCCATAGAAATCCTTGGGAATGTTTGATTTGAGGAGAATTTGGCTTAGGAGGTTTTGAGAGAGTTTGGAGAGAGTATGGAAAGGGATTGGAAATGATAGAAATGACGAAGGTGTCAACTCTGCCCTAATAAAGTCAATTTGGGACCACCAGGTGTCGACTCCCGCAAAGTCGGGTGTCGACTCCAAGTCGCTAACATAGTTAGCGCTCGAACTGGAGTCGGCTCCACTTATACGGGTGTCGGCTCCAAGGTCAAGGACCGAGAGCGACACAGAAGAGGTGTTGACTCCTCAAATTGAGGTGTCGACTCCACTGACAGTTTCAGAGAAAAAATAAATGAGTTTCAAATATCCGAAACTTGTCAAAATAAGGTCAATAAATTTTTAAAAAATCTTTGGAATATAAAGAATCAAATTGCATAGATGACTAGATAAATTGTCCTTAAAATATGAAAGGAATCTCAGGAAATTAATAGAGATCTAGATAGTCATTCCTTAAGGGTTTCAAAATCATTCCAAAGGGTCACAAATCCCTAATTCACCTCTAAGATAACAAAATCTCTTCACTCAAAGGTTTGTAAATATGTCAGCTAATTGTTCTTCAGTATTAACATAATCAAGACAAATTTCATTATTAGCTACATGTTCTCTTATAAAGTGATATCTAATTTCAATGTGTTTGGTTCTTGAATGTTGAATTGATTTTTAGTTAAATTTATTGCACTTGTATTATCACATCTAATAGGAGTTTTATCAAGTGTTATGCCATAATCTTCAAGTTGTCGCTGAATCCAAAGGATTTGAGCACAGCAACTTCCAGCTGCAACATATTCTGCTTCAGCAGTTGATAATGCAACCAAATTTTACTTTTTGCTAAACCAAGAGATTAAGTTACTTCCTAAGAATTGACATGCACCACTTGTACTTTTTCTATCTAGTTTACATCAGCATAGTCAGAGTCAGAATATGCAATCAAGTTTGGTGTTGAGTCTCTAGAATACCATAATCCTACATTTTTAGTTCCACTTAGATATCTTAAGATTCTTTTCACTGCAATTAAGTGAGATTCTTTAGGTTCAGATT
>UESW01004442.1:78053-117936 GCA_900491605.1 Calamus simplicifolius | reverse complement strand
CATGTAACTTCTAATCTATCTCAAATTTCTTTTGCAGAAATACATGTTGAAATTTGATTAAATTCATTTGCATCCAATGAACAATACAAAACATTCATGGCTTTAGCATTGAGCTGAGCCAACTTCTTATTATATTCATCCCATTCCATTTCCGGTTTAGGAATCACCATGTTGTCTACTCTAATTATGGGTGTGTGTGGACCATTAACTATGATTCCCCATAAGTCATAGTAAAGTGCTTGAATAAAAATCTTCATCCTAGCTTTCCAATAACTATAATTAGTTCCATTAAATAAAGGAGGTCGATTAGTGGATTGACCTTCTAAATAAGATGAGCTAGCTTGAGCTGCCATTTGGATCTTTAGCTCTTGATCGTTAGACCAAATTCAAATGAGCACTTGCTCTGATACCAATTGTTGGCCCAGATGGCAACCCAAGAGGGGGGGATGAATTGGATTCTTAAAAAATTTAACCTTTTAAAATGATTGGCTTTGGAATACACAAGATTAAGTGCAGGATAAATATTAACCACAAACAAAGAGATAGAGAGAGAGAATCAAAACACGGCAAACACAAGGATTTTATAGTGGTTCGGTGTATCCAACACCTACGTCCACTCCCAAGTACCACTTGGGTCCACACTATAATCTACTAGATTACAGCCGAATTATTTTACAAGCTCACAACTCAAAACTTATTGTTTCCTACAAGATCACAACGAACCCAGCTGGTTTTCTGGGCTCACCAGCACAAAACCCAAACCCAAGCTAATCTAGCTTGACCCGAGGTATACTACCTCCACTAATTCAATCCCCCTGATTGAACTAGCAAAAATAAATGAGAATAGAGTTTACAATAACAAACAGCTCCTCAAATGAGCAAATATTCAATATAAATAAATAAGGTTAGAAAAGCCTGTTTGAAGCAGAGTTGATTTGAGCTTTTCTTCTTTTCTTCTTTTCCTCTTCTCCTTTGAGATGTTGAATCAGGCCTCAGCTCGGATTCTTCACAAAGATTGCATATGAAAAGTTGGAAAAATAGGACTTTTGGCTCTCTTTTTCTTCTTTTGGAAAATCCTTCAATTTTGAACTTGAATGCCTTGGATTTCTCTTTGAGTTTTTTGGAGTTGATGGATTTGAACTTTAACTCTTTCCTCTTGATTTCTTTCTCAAGACTTCTCGGATTTTTTCAATTTGTTTTCTCTCTATTTTTTTCGTCTTCGTCATTTTTTCAAACGAACAGACTCCCCTTTTATAGATTCTTCTTTTATCCAAGATTAGGTTAAAAACTAGCCGTTATTTCTATCCTTGGATTCCTCCTACACACAAGAAAAGTATCCATTAGAGATTAGGTAAGAAAATATTGCCGTTGGAGGCCGTTCTGACACTTTGAAAATCCATTCCAGATAGGTTAGAGTCGGCTCCCACTTTTTAGGTGTCGGCTCCAAGTCGAGTATCCAAAAATAGAAAGTAAAAGTTCGTTGAGGAGTCGGCTCCGAAAAAGGTAAGTGTCGGCTCGTCGCATTCGGGAGTCGCTCCGAAAAACTGTAAGTGTCGGCTCCAGAGTAGTCCAAAAACATGCTTTCTATTCTCGTATTGGAGTCGGCTCCAGAGACTGTAAGTGTCGGCTCCTGAAATCTAGGTGTCGGCTCCGAAACTCTGAGTGTCAACTCCTGACCATGCCAAAAATCAGGAAAGCATCTAATCCGCCATGGGGTTAGCTCCAGACCTTCTAGGTGTCGACTCCAGGCTCTGAATTTTGAAACATACTTCTGGCAATTGATTCAAAAACGTATTTCTTTATCCTTTTTGATTGATCATATCTTTTTAAGCCCTGAAACACTTGTTAAATGTATTAGTAATAAAATGAATATACTCATATCTTTTTATTAATCATCAAAATCAATAATTGGGTTAACATTTCCTTTCCCAAATTCCATCTTTTTTCATAAATCCCATTCTATGCACAGTTGCTAAACTATAGTAGTCTGTGTGCCTTAAATTCTTTTTGGATTCATTTTCTGAAATGACAACACCCTAGCTTTGGAATACTAAAGTTCAAATCATGCCATAGGGTAAAGTGGATCTTTTCTTATTCCCTGCCTCTGCCATATACCAGACCATTATACCAGCCAAATTAATTTGTTGACCAATCAAAACACTGTCCATAATTACAATGTCTTGCTCTAAGACATACTCAAACCTGCCTGTCTTGAGAAATAAAATCCTTCCACAGATATTGTGAAGCAATCTTAACTCAAGAGGCAATTGGTTTGCCCTAATTTCTTCAAATTCAGTTACTTCCCTTCCTAGCATCCTTGATAAAGCATTTGACCTTTCACTGTAAATGCTTCCAGCAAGCCCAGTAATAGGAATCCCTAAAAGGTTTCCTAAAATTTCTGAAGTTATATGAATCCTTTTCCCTCTTACTGAACTAACTATTCCTCCATCTCCTCTAGACATATTGAAATAGAATTCCTTGACTAGGGCTGGATAAGTAGGTAAATCAAGGGAACATACCTTATCCCAACCTAGTTCTATCAACTGCCACCCAATGGTAAAACCTTCTTCCTCAAAGAAATGAAAGTCTACTTTCCTACCCATTGTGATTACACAGCCTACCAAAGTGTCGATTTGAGGTAAGAAGGGGCTTGGAGTAGTGCTCGGTGTGGATGACGAGAAGGATGACGAGCTTGGTGAAGGTTGTCTCGTAGGACGCCTCACTGTCCATTTCCCAGTCGTCACCGCTCCACCAACCATGGATCCCCTGCGTTTGGGTGCCATTGAGAGCTAAGGGGTGGTTAATTTAAGGGATTTTGGATTTTAGGAAGAGTTGGAGAGAGTTTGGAGAGGTTTGGAGTCGATTAAAATGAACGAGGAGTCGGCTCTGCCCTAGATAAGTCAACCTGGGACCACTTGGAGTCGACTCCCGCAAAGCGAGGTGTCGGCTCCAGGTCGTTAACACATTCAGCACTCAAACTGGAGTTGGCTCTGCTTAGGCGGGTGTTGGCTCTAAGGTCTCAGACCGAGAGCGACACAGACAAGGTTTTGACTCCATAAATCAAGGTGTCGACTCCACTGATAGTTTCAGAGAAAAATAAGAGAGTTTCAAAGATCCGAAGCTTGTCAAAAGAAATTAATAAATTTTTGATAAAATCTTTGGAAAGTGGTGAATCAAATTGTTCAAATGTCAAGATAAATCATCCTTAAAATCATGAGAGAGATTTCAAGAAATTGATTGAATTCTAGATAAACAATCTTTAGGGATTTCAAAGTCATTCTAAAGGGTCACAAATCCCTAACTCTCCTCTAAGATAACAAAATCTTTCTTTACTTAAGGGTTTTGTAAATATGTCAGCAAATTGATCTTCAGTACAAACATAATCAAGACAAATGTCACCATTAGCTACACGTTCTCTAATAAAGTGATATCTAATTTCAATGTGCTTAGTTCTTGAATGTTGGATTGGATTTTTAGTTAAGTTTATTGCACTTGTATTATCACATTTAATAGGAGTTTTATTAAGTGTTATGCCATAATCTTTAAGTTGTCGCTTAATCCAGAGGATTTGAGCACAGCAACTTCCAGCCGCAACATATTCTGCTTCAGTACTAGATAATGTAAAAGAATTCTACTTTTTGCTAAACCAAGAGATTAAGTTACTTCCTAAAAATTGGTATGCACCACTTGTACTTTTTCTATCTAATTTACATCCAGCATAATCTAAATCAGAATAAGCAATTAAATTTAGTGTTGAGTCTCTAGAATACCATAATCCTACATTTTTAGTTCCACTTAGATATCTTAGTATTCTTTTTACAACAATTAAGTGAGATTCTTTAGGTTCTGATTGAAATCTAGCGCATAGACAAATAGTAAATATGATATCTGGTCTGCTTGCGGTTAAATAAAGTAGAGATCCGATCATACCTCTATAGTGCTTTTGATCTACTTTCTTATCATCTTCATCTTTGTCTAACTTGCATGAAGGACTCATTGGTGTTACAAGGGGTTTGATTGATTCCATTCCAAACTTCTTGAGAATTTTCTTGGTGTACTTTGTTTGGTTGATGAAAATCCCCTCTCTACTTTGTTTGATTTGAAGTCCTAGGAAGAAATTGAGTTCTCCCATCATGCTCATCTCGAATTCATCCTGCATTAACTTAGTGAATTCTTGACACAAAAGATTGTTAGTAGCACCGAATACAATATCATCTACATATATTTGTACTACTAATAAGTCTTTGTCTTTTCTTTTCAAAAATAGGGTTTTGTCAACATTTTCTCTAGAAAAATCATTTTCAATTAGAAATTTGCTTAACCTATCATACCAAGCTCTAGGTGCTTGCTTTAAACCATATAGTGCTTTGTGTAATTTAAAAACGTGATATGAAAATTCATGATCTTCAAAACCAGGTGGTTGTTCTACAAAAACTTCTTCATTTAAAAAATCATTTAAAAATGCACTTTTAACATCCATTTGAAATAAATTGATATTCATATGACATGCAAATGCAAGTAATAATCTAATTGCTTCTAATCTAGCTACAGGTGCAAAGGTTTCATCAAAATTAATTCCTTCTTCTTGATTATATCCTTTTGCAACTAATCTAGCTTTATTTCTAATTACTATGCCATTTTCATCTAATTATTTCTAAATACCCATTTAGATCCTATAACTGAATGACCTTTAGGTCTATCAACTAAGGACCATACATTATTCCTAGTAAATTGATTTAATTCCTCTTGCATAGCTAGCATCCAATTACTATCTTTTTCAGCTTCTTCAATGGTTTTAGGTTCAATTTGAGATACAAATGCAAGATAATTATTGATATTTCTCATTGATGATCTAGTTCTTACACCTTGAGATGGATCACCTATAATCAGTTCCTTTGGATGACCATAGGCATATCTCCAATCTCTAGGAAGATCTACTTCATTATGATTAGTATCAATAACAACAACCCTAGGTGAATCATGATCTTTAGCTTCTTATTCATGATCTGAAGATACATCTATATTTAATTTTTCAATATCTCTTTCTAGCAAATTTGTATCTTCCTCATCATCAACCTTTTCTGAACTTGATGCTAGAGATTCATCAAAAACTACATGAATAGATTCTTCTACAATTAATAAATTCTTGTTAAATACTATAAAGGCTTTACTAGTTGTTGAATATCCTAAGAATATGCCTTCATCAAATTTTGCATCAAATTTTCTAAGATTATCTTTACCATTATCATGAATAAAACATTTACAACCAAATGCATGAAAATAACTAATATTTGGTTTCCTATTATTTCATAATTCATAAGGAGTTTTCTTAAGAATTGGCCTAATTAAAGCTCTATTAAGGATGTAACATGCCGTATTTATAGCTTCCGCCCAAAAGTATTTTGGAAGGTTTCTTTCACATAGCATGGTACGGGCCATGTCCTCTAAAGTTCTATTCTTTCTTTCTACAACTCCATTTTGCTGTGATGTCCTAGGTGCAGAAAAATTATGATGAATGCCATGTTCAGTGCAGAAATTTTCAAATAAGTGATTTTCAAATTCTATGCCATGATCACTTCTAAGAGACACTATGGTGTTATTTTTCTCGTTAGTGACTTTCTTGAAGAATTTCAAAAATATTGAGAAAGTCTCATCCTTGTGAGCCAAAAACAATACCCAAGTGAATCTAAAATAATCATCTACTATCATAAGACCATATTTCTTTCCTCCTAGACTAGTGGTTCTAGTAGGTCCAAAAAGGTCCATGTGAAGTAGCTCTAGTGGCCTAGAAGTGGAAACAACATTTTTAGATTTGAAAGAGTTTCTAGTTTGTTTTCCAAATTGACATGCATCACAAATTCTATCATTTTCAAAATCTAACTTTGGAAGTCCTTTAACCAAATCCATTCTAATTAATTTTGAAATTAAGTGTGTGCTTGCATGACCTAATCTACGATGCCACAACCATCCAACCTCATTTACATTAGCATTATCAGCAACTAAGCAATGACTACTAGTAGACAGATTGTCTAAATCAATTAAATATACATTGCCATTTCTACTTCTAGTAAATATAATGCTATTGTTAATGGGATTAGAGATAGTGCAAATAGAAGGTTCAAATGAAACTTTGAAACCTTTATCACACAATTGGCAAATACTAATTAAATTGTGCTTTAAACCATCTACATAAAGAACATTTTCTATAAAGGTGGAGGGAGTTATCTAAATTTACCAAAGCCCATAATCTGGCCTTGCCATTATCTCCGAAGGTTACTACTCCTCCTCTTTTATCCTCAAGGGTGATGAATTAATTCTTATCACCCGTCATGTGCCTTGAGCAGCTGCTATCAAGATACTCCTTTTGTTTTGATCTTTTGGCTGTAAGACACTCCTGCAAAGTGATCAAACTTTCTATTTAGGTACCCAAGCTTTCTTGGGTCCTTCATGGTTAGTAGCAATGAAGATTGTTCCTTTTGGAACCCATATTTTCTTCCTTTAATACTTAAATTCTTATTAATTTTTTAAAATTACATTCATAGGCTTTATGTCCTTTCTTGTTACAGCAATAACATGAAACATTATTTTTATCTTGTTCTTTTTAAAGAAATTTTTAACATACTTTTGTTTCTTGTTAGGCCTATAACCTAATCCAGCTTTATCAAATACAGCTTTGATTACTTAATAGCAAATTAATTTTTTAGAACTATATGTAAATTTATCACTATATTTTATATTTATCAACTTCCTTCTTTAAACTAACAATTTCATTGAAAATTGATTCTCTTTCTTTTATCAAAATTTTATTTTCAGATTTTAGTTTTTCAACTTCATGAATTAGTTTGTCTTTTTCTTTGATAAGATTTAAATTTTTATTTCTCAAGGATTTGCTTTTCTTTTTTAAAATTTTGAAATCATCAACTAATTCATTAAATGCATCAAATAACTCTTCAAAAGTAAAGTCATGAGTTTCAGTACTTACCTCATCATCTTCTTTTGCCATAAAGCAAATGTTTGCAACTTCCTTTTGTTCTTCCTCGGATGAGGATTCTTCGCTGTCGCTCTTGTTGCAACATAAGCATTCTTCTTCTTTTTGGAGGCTTTCTTCAATTGAGGATAGTCATATCTAAAGTGCCCCGATTTCTTACATTCATAGCATATGAGGGGGTTTTCTCTTTATCCTTGTCCTTTTCTTTTTCTTTTTCAGCTTCCATCTTTGTTCCAAATTTTTTCTTATGAAAGGGTCTCCTTCTTTGCATAAATCTTTTGAATTTCTTTGCAAGGAGTGCAGTCTCCTCATCATCATTATCTTCTTCATCACAGCTACTCTTTTCAATTTCTGCAGCTTTGAGGGCAATTGTTTTCTTCTTCTTGACATCTTCCTCTATATGCTGTTTCATGGTCAACTCATGGGTCATTAGTGATCCAAGTAGCTCCTCCAAAGGTAAGGTATTGAGGTCTTGGCTTCTTGGATTACAGTCACCTTTGCTTCCCATGACCTTGGAAGAGACCTAAGAATTTATGAACCAATTCAGAGTTAGTATAGGTCTTGCCAAGACTCTTTAAACCATTCACAATATCAGTAAATCTTGTATACATGCAGGTTATAGATTTAGTTTCCATGCTAAACAATTCATATTTATGAACAAGAATATTAATCTTTGATTCTTTGACTTGATTAGTACCCTCATGGGTAATTTCTAATCTGTCCCAAATTTTTTTTACAAAATACATGTAGAAATTCTATTAAACTCATTAGCATCTAAAGCAAATATAAAACATTCATGGCCTTAGCATTGAGCTGAGCCATTTTCCTATCGTTCTCATTCCAATCCCTTTGGGTTTTGGAACCATTGAACCATCTACTAAGTGTATGGGTGTGCTTGATCCATTAGTGATTACACTCCAAAGTTCATAATCTAAAGCTTGGATAAAGATTCTCATTCTAGCTTTCCAATAAGAATAGTTTGAACCATTAAATAAAGGAGGTCTATTTGTAGAGTGACCTTCAGCAAATGAAGATCCAGCTTGAGCTGCCATTTGGATCTTTAGCTCTTGATCGTTTGATCAAATAAACAATGAGCACAAGCTCTGATACCAATTGTTGGCCCAGATGGCAACCTAAGAGGGGGGTGAATTGGGTTCTAAAAATTTTTTAGCTCTTTAAAACTAAGTGCTCTATATGAAAGTGCTTAAGTTATAGATAAGTGCTGAGCACAAATAAATGAGATAGAGAGACAAAGAGACAAAGCACGACAAACACAAAGATTTTATAGTGGTTTGGTGTATCCAACACTACATCCACTCCCAAGTAGCACTTGGGCCCATACTATAATCCACTTGATTACAGCCGAGTTGTTTTATAAGCTCACAACTCAAAACTTGTTGTTTCCTCCGGGATCACAACGAACCCAGCTGGTTTTATTGGGCTCACCAGCACAAAACCCAAACACAAGCTATCCTTAGCTTGTCCCGAGGTATACTACCTCCACTATTTCAATCCCCTGATTGAATTAGCTAACTCAAATGGAAAATAGAGTTTAGAATACAAAAAACTCCTTAAATGAGCAAATATATAAATAAATAAACAAGGATAGGAAAGCCTGAATGAAGCATTTTGAAAGTAAGCTTTTCTTCTTTTCCTCTTTTCCTCTTCTCCTTTGAAAGATTGAATCAGGGCCTCAGCTCAGATTCTTCACTAAAAGTTGCAGTTGAGAAGTTAAGATTTGGGGCTTTTGCTTTCTTTCTTCTAACGTTGAAAATCTCCTTGATTTGATCTTGAGAAGCTTGTGGATTTCTCTTTGAACTTTCTGGGATTGATGGATTTGAGCTCTGAGTCTTTTCCTCTTTGATTTTTCTCTTAAGATTTTTCAATTTTTTTTTTCAATCTCTTCTCTCTCTCTCTGTTCTCTACTTTTTTAAACGGACAATTTTCTCCTTTTTATAGATCTCTTAATCCAAGTTTAGGTGGAAAATATAGCCGTTATGAGATGCTTGGATACTTCTACACACAAAGAAAAATAGCCGTTAGAGATTAGGTAAAAAAAATATTACCGTTGGAGTCCGTTCTGACAATTAAAAATCCGTTCCTGATAGGTTGGAGTTGGCTCCAACTTTTTAGGTGTCGGCTCCAGATCGGGTGTCCAAAAATAGCAAATAAAAAGTTGTTGAGGAGTCGGCTCCGAGAAAGTTAAGTGTCGGCTCATCGCTTTCGAGAGTCGGCTCCGAAATCCAACGGTATCGGCTCCAGAAATATCTATAAAAACACGTTCTTTGTTCTCAAGTTAGAGTCGGCTCCAGAAACTCAAGTGTCATCTCCTGAACTCTTAGGTGTCAGCTCCCGAATTCTAGGTGTCAGCTATAAAATTGAAACAGAATACAGTTCTCTGTATCTCAGGTTGGAGTTGGCTCCGAAACTCTGGGTGTCGACTCCGGACCGCCAAAAATATAGAAATCTTCTGATACGCCTTGGGGTCGACTCTTGACTATTTGGGTGTCGACTCTAAGTTCTGAACTTTAAAAATTTATTAAAATTTGATTCAAAACTTATTCCTTTTGATTGATTAAATATTTTTAATCCCTGAAACACTTATTAAATCTGTCAGAAATATAGTGAATATACTAATGTCTTTTGTTAATCATCAAAATCAATAATTGGGTCAATAATACTTTTCTTTTTTCTTTTTCTTTTTTAAAGAGGGGGGGGGTGGAATTACACACAAAGACAACAATATCAATAGTCCACATCTTTTCTAAGATCTCAAGCGGTGAGGAAAAAAAGACCAACATGAGAAGTCAAATATCAGGAGTCTCAGAAGCTCTTTAATGCCCTAACTATACGAAGAAAAAAGTATGATGTTGTCATAACACTACAGCAAAAATCATGGATAGGAACTCTTTTTTCTCAACGCTTCTTGAAGCGCCGGGAACTCACGTAGCCTGCCGACGCTTAAAAAAAGTGTTGGTAGGGAAAAGGCTAATGCGAGGGAACAAGGAAGAGAGAGAGGGTTCCATTGCCGAAAAAGACACAGTAATAGACACCCTCGGGCCGTGGAATCGATGGTGATCTCCACGAGACGGCCTTGAGGCCGCCGGATCCCCCGATGGTGGTGGCGGCGTCCGCACCCTCGAGAGCGGAGGCCCAGGGTAATCTCCTCCACAACTTCTTCTTTCCGGTCCTCAAGACGTGGGGGAACCAGCGGCTCCTCCATTGCATGAACGTGAACCGCAAAGGGGAGATCATCAGCAGCGGCACAAGTTAGAGATCGATGGTGGAGGCGGCGACCGCGGATCCGAGCCCCGGCGCAGGGTTGGTAGGGCGACGCAGGGCTAGGAGGAGGTCAGGGAAAAGCTCCTTGCCCACCTCCATGAAGCGGTGAACCGGATGAAGCTCGCGGTCCCTCCTTCCACGAGCGGGTCGCCGAAGAAGCCGGAGTTGGAGCCAGAGCCAAAACTGGAACCTGATCCGAGCCCGAGGCCAAGGGGGAGGCGGAGCCTTCTTCGTCAGCAGCGATGCGACTGTGGAATTTAAGGACGAGTAGGGCAGGGTCTAGGGCTCGGACGAGGATAGAGCGGCACATGAGCATCTCCCCGCCCTCCGCGGTGGCTGAGAGGAGGACAGTCTGGCTGAGGTCGGAGGACTCGGAGCATTGCTAGCTCCGCCTTAGTGCTTCTTTAGTCCCATACTGGAAGCCCCACCTGGTTCTCCCTCCTATATATCTACTGCCCTTTTGGCTTCTCTGTCCCTCTTTCGACTTCTTAAAAAATTCATCGACGCATCGAAGGAGAGATCGGAGAGGTTCCCAAACCCGGCGGGAACTTTCCAGTAAGCAAATTATTGTACAGCTCAAGCTGCCGGAGCTTGTTCAGCTTCCTGATCTCTGGCGGGATCTGGCCAGAGAGGAAGTTGTCGGCGAGCTTGAGATCCTGGAGTTCCGTCATATTCCCGATCGACGGCGGGATTACACCTTTAATATTTGTATCGGAGCGGTAGAGCCAGAAGATTTGGTTAGAGTCGTCGCCACCTCCAGAAACGGGCTTTCATCGAACCCGTTATTATCCCCCAGGCTCAGAACTTCCAGCTTGGTGAGCTTACCGAGAGAACTCCACGAGAACGAACCCGAGAACCCGTTATCGGATAGATTCATGACCCGGAGCTTGTTGAGAGGGGACAGGTCAGGAACAATCCGGTGAACTTATTGAAGGCGAGATTCAGGTACCGGAGGCCGGTGCAGTTCCGGATGTCGGCAGTGAAGGGCCCGGAGAGGTGATTGGATCCGTAAGAGAGCTGAGAGAGAGAGGGGAGCTGGCAGAGAGAGGACAATGGTAGCCCTCCAAAAATACCTTGATTGTCGAGGTTGATCTCGGCAATGGAGTTGTCGGAATTGCAGACAATTCTAGTGAAACTACATAGGGAGTTGCCCGGCATCTAGGACTCAAGCCTTTGATGTTGACGAGTCTGAGAGAGGTTTTGAGGTCCAAGAGAAGTTTGATCTCGTATTTTCCGACGCTTTAAAAAGCGTTGGTATTGTATTTTGCCGATGCTTTTTAAAGCGTCGGCATCGTATTTTCCGACGCTTTCCAAAAGCGTCAAGAAATTTCGTTTCCACTCCCAATTTCTCGACGCTTACAAAAGCGTCAAGAAGCTATTTCTCGACGCTAGAAAAGCGTCGGAAAATTACTTTAAAAGCATTGCTATCCCCAAAAATTACTGTAGTGTAAGGTCTCAAGTTAGTATCCAACATGCAAAGATTTGATGGAAGAGAAGCATTTTGATGGCATCAAATAAACAATGACCTTCTCATGATTTGGACCGTGAAATCATTTTTTGATGACAAAAGTGCTCATTGTAGAAATAAAATGTTCCTTATGGGGCCAAACATCAATTACTTTTCTTGTCAAAGTAGAGATCGGTTGCGGAATGCATATGAATTAGTGATCAGGCTCTTGAGCTTATAAATTGCCTCTTGTAGGTGATTATAGTTTCATATATTAAAACTTGCCTTCCTCTTTAGCTTGACTTGCTTCAAGTCTTGAAAAAACTTGGAGGTTTGCTTGGGCAGCATGAGCTTGAGCATGAAAACTGCACTATCACAAAGGTAGGTCTCTCTACCCACCAACTGACCCTTCAGATTTCACAATGAACCCTTTTCTTATCCATCATAGACATGGAATTAGCATCAATTGTAGAATGTCATGATGATAGGCTGGTTGTGCAGTCTCTCAAACCATTGTGGATCATAACTTATTCTCATAGCTGACACCATGTGGATGGAGTAAGTTCTGCCATTTAGTTGAAGAATGGGATTGGAGATCATTTTATTTAATCTGAGCTGTTTTATATTTTTCTCAAATATTTGTGTTGTAATTGATAACAAAAGATGCCTCCTTTTTGTTCACTTAAAAGTCTTGTTGTTTTTTGTGTGTAAACTTTTTGGCTTTACCCACATAGAAGATGCTTTTTCTTCAACTAATTAAGCAAAGAAGTTGTTATTATTGTTTACAATCACTAAGATGCATAAACACAAGAAGATGAAAATATTGTCCTTAATCTTGAGCATAAATTATAAAGTAAGAAGATTGCAGGTCTGTTAAAATAGTGGTTCAAAATTAGATGCATACAAAATGCCAACAAATTTCTGCAGGATATGCTACATGTAGATATTGAATTTTATAGTATCATAGCCATCGAGAAAGTTCCTTTAAGTTCTACAATTTACATTCCTAGGCCCTTACCCATATTTAAAGATTTAAATGTCCAAAATTAGTTAAAAATAATTTAGCGACGCAATAATTGCATCGCAATTATTTTAAATAAAATTTTTTATAAAATATAATCATGAGAAAAAAATATTGCACGCAACTCAGTGCGTCGCAATATTTTTAAAAAAATTAATTATGTTAAATAGCGACGCATTAGCGACGCAATAAACCAAAAATTAGGAAAATTATATTTAATTTAGCGATGCACTTATTGCGTCGCAATTATTTTAAATAAAATTAATTGCTATCGGATCAGGGCTTGGATCGATCGCAATCGTCGGATCGTCGCCGATCGGATCGATCGCCACGGTCCGAGATCGGTCGTGGCCGATCGAGATCACGCTTGGATCGATCGCAACTGTCGGATCATCGGCGATTGAACCGATCACCACGGTCCGAGATCGGTCGTGGCCGATCAGGATCAGGACTTGGATCGATCACAACCATCGGATCGTCGGCGATCTCGGACCGATTGCAACAGTTCGGGTTCGGTCATGGCTGATCGGGATCATGGCTTGGATCAATCGCAACCGTCAGATCGTCGCCGATCGGATCAATCACGACGGTCCGAGATCGTTCATCATCGACCGGGATCGATCGTAACCGTCGGATCATCGGTGATCGGACCGATCACCATGGTCCGAGATTAGTCATGGCCGATCGGGATCACAGCTTGGATCGATGGCAACCGTCGGATCGTCGCCGATCGAACCGATCGCCATGGTCCGAGATTGGTCGTGGCCGATCGGGATCATGGCTTGGATCGATCGCAACCAATGGATTGTCGGCGATCAGACCGATTGCCACGGTCTGAGATCGGTCATTGCCGATCGGGATCAGGACTTGGATCGATCGCAACCATCGGATCGTTGCCGATCAGACGGATTGCCACGGTCCAAGATCGGTTGTGCCCGATCGAGATCACGGCTTAGATCGATCACAACCATCGGATCGTCGGTGATCGACCGATCGCCACGGTTCGAGATTGATCGTGGCCGATCGGGATCAGGACTTCGATCGATCACAACCGTCGATCGTCGGCGATCTCGGACCGATTGCAATGGTCCGGGATCGATCGTGGCCGATCGGGATCACGGCTTGGATCGATCGCAACCGTCAGATCATCGCTGATCGGATCGATCGAGATGGTCCAAGATCGTTCATCGCCGACCGGGATCGATCAAGGCTTGGATCGATCGCAACCGTCGGATCGTCAGTGATCGGACCGATCGCCACGGTCGAAGATCGGTCATGGCCGATCGAGATCACGGCTTGGATTGATCGCAACCGTCGGATCATCGCCGATCGGATCGATCCCCACGGTTGAGATTGATCGTGGCCGATCGAGATCAGGGCTTGGATCGATCGCAACCGTCGGATCATCAGCGATCGGACCGATCACCATGGTCCGAGATCGGTCGTGGCCGATCGGGATCAGGGCTTGGATCGATGCAACCATCGAATCGTCGGCGATCGGACCGATTGCAACGGTCTGAGATTGGTCATGGCCGATCGGGATCACGGCTTGGATCGATCGCAACCATCAGATCATCGCCGATCGGATCGATTGCGACGGTCCGAGATCGTTCATCACCGACCGGATCGATCAGGGCTTGGATCGATCGCAACCATCAGATCGTCGGCCATCGGAACGATCATCACGTCCGAGATCGGTCGTGGCTGATCGGGATCATGGCTTGGATCGATTGTAACCGGCGGATAGTCACCGATCGGACCGATCGCCACGGTCTGAGATCGGTCGTGGTCGATCGGGATCAGGGCTTGGATCGATCGCAACCATCGGATCGTCAGCGATCGGACCGATCGCCACAGTTCGAGATCGGTCATGGCCGATCGGGATCAGGGCTTGGATCGATCGCAACCGTCGGATCGTCGGCGATCTTGGACCGATTGCAACGGTCCAGGATCGATCATGGCAGATCAGGATCACGGCTTGGATCGATCGCAACCATCAGATCATCGCCGATCGGATCGATCGTGATGGTCCGAGATCGTTCATCGTCGACCAGGATCGATCAGGGCTTGGAACGATCGCAACCATCGGATCGTCGGTGATCGGACCGATCGCCACGGTCCGAGATCGATCGTGGCCGATCGGGATCACGGCTTGGATCGATCGCAACCGGTGGATCATCGCCGATCGGACTGATCGCCACAGTCCGAGATCGGTCATGGTCGATCGGGATTAGGGCTTGGATCGATTGCAACCATCGGATCGTCGGCAATCGGACCGATCGCCACGGTCCGAGATCGGTCGTGGCCGATCGGGATTAGGACTTCGATCGATCACAACCATCAGATCGTCGGCGATCTCGGATCGATCGCAACGGTTTGGGATCGATCGTGGCCGATTGGGATCACGGCTTGGATCGATGGCAACCGTCGGATCATCGCCGATCGATCCGATCGATCGATGCAATTTCCTAAAAAATAAAAATAATTTTTCTAGATAAAATAATTTTTAATATTGCGACGCATTTATTACGTCACAATATTTTTAAGAAAAATAATAGTAATAAAAAAATTAAAAAAAATATTACGACGCAATATGTGCATCACAATTATTTTCAGAAAATATAATTTTTATCAGTTATAATTATTAAAAAAATATTGCGACGCTTAGTGACGCAGTTTCCTAAAAAATAATTTTTTCAAAGAAAATAATTTTTAATATTACGACGCATGTATTGCATCGCAATGTTTTTTAGAAAAATAAATGTAATTAAAAAATTTTAAAAAAAACATTGCAACGCATTATTTGTGTCGTAATTATTTTTAGAAAATATAAATTTTATCAGTTATAAATATTTAAAAAATATTGCGACGCATTTGTAACGCAATTTCCTAGAAAATAAAAATAATTTTCCAAGAGAAAATAATTTTTAATATTACGACGCATTTATTGTGTCGCAATGTTTTGAAGAAAAATAAATGTAATAAAAAAATTAAAAAAAAATATTGCGACAATATATGTGTCGCAATTATTTTTAGAAAATATAATTTTTATCAGTTATAATTATTAAAAAAATATTACAACGCATTAGCGATGCAGTTTCCTAGAAAATAAAAATAATTTTTTCAAAGAAAATAATGTTTAATATTGCAACGCATGTATTGCATCGCAATATTTTTTAGAAAAATAAATGTAATTAAAAAATTTAAAAAAAAAACATTGCGACGTAATATTTGTGTCGCAATTATTTTCAGAAAATATAAAATTTATTAGTTATAAATATTTAAAAAATATTGCAACGCATTTGCGATGCAATTTTCTAGAAAATAAAAATTATTTTCCCGTCGGACATTGATGCCAAGTTAGCGACTCATTAGCGACGCAATTAGTTGCATCGCTAAGTTTTGCATAAAATAATAAAAAAGCCAAATTAGCGATGGATTAGCGATGCATTGTTGCGTCGCTAATCCATAATAAATTTAAAAAAAATAGCGAGTGATTAGCGACGCAATATATATGCGTCGCTAATCACCACTATTTAATGCTTGGTCAGGCCGGCCCCCCCTTTCCTTCTCTTCTTCTTCCTATTCCTACCCTAGCTATCGCCGTCCGTCCGCTCCTCCAGCTCCCCCCGTCCTCTCCCCCGGCGGAAGCTCCCCCACTCCGGCGGCGTCCCCTCGCGACCGAGGTAAGCCCCCCTTCCTCCTAAATTTTTTTTAAAAATAGGTTCTGGCCACGGCCACGGCCATGGTTGTCTTCTCCGGCCACGGTCGCTGCCGTGGCCTGGCCACGGTGGCCAGGCCACCCAAAAAAAACTACAGTTTGGGGGGGGGGGGTTTCCCCACCCCCCTCGTCTTCTCCGGCCACGGCCACGGCTATGGTCGTCATCTCTGGCCACGGCCGCTGCCGTGGCCGGCCGTGGCCTGGCCACGGTGGCCAGGCCACAAAAAAAAAAAATTTAAAGTTTGGGGGGGGGTTTCCCCACCCCCCTTTGTCTTCTACGGCCACGGTCGTGGCCGTCTTCTCCAGCCACGCCGCTGCCATGGCTGGCCGTGGCCCGGCCACGGTGGCCATGCCACCGAAAAAAAAAAAAGTATGGGGGGGTTTTCCCCACCCCCCCTCCCGTTCGTCTTCTCCGGCCACGGCCGCTGCTGTGGCCGGCCGTGGCCTGGCCACGGTGGCTAGGCCAAAAAAAAAAGTAACAGCTAGGGGGCTTTTCCCCACCCCCGGCCCCTTCAATTAAAAAAAAATCAACACTCATAAAAAAAATTAACAAAAAAATTAGATTCTATCATATTTTATTATTTTAAAAATATTTTCAAATAATTTGATGACAAATATAAAAAAATATAAATATATATTTAAAACATGGGCAACTTAATTTTTTTTTAAAAAAAGTAAGGGGTTTTCCCCACCCCCCGACCCCTAAAAAAAAATTTAACACTCATGAAAAAAAATTAACACAAAAATTTAGATTCTATTATTTTTATTATTTTTAAAAATATTTTCAAATAATTTGATGACAAATATTAAAAACATGTGACTACTAATCTAATTTTTTATTAGATTAGTTATAAATTAATTAATTTATGTCATTAGTCATAGCTCTTTGGATAGACTGATTTAGCTCATCAATCATGACTCTTTAAATCAACTGATTAAACTCATAAATCATAGCTATTTAGGTCAATTAATTTAGCTTATCAGTTTTAACTTCTCAAGTAATTAGACCATCAACCTTATCTCTTTAGATCATCAATCAAAACTCTTTAGATAGGTCGAGCTGAATTAGCTTAGCTATTTAGGTCAACTAATTTAGCTCATTAACCATAACTCTTTAGATTAGCTAATTTCAAAATTAGCTTTTCATTTCTTTATAGCTGTTATGCAATAATATTTGTGCATTTGTAGTTATTTACAATTGTTATATTTTGATTATTTACATTCTGCTTCAAATTGAATGATGCATAAAATTATGTAATGCTAGATAGAAAGTCTTGTTGTATTATTATTTAATTTTCAGCAACAAATTAGTAGTTTCAATAATTTATATTTTAGTCTTCACAAATATTTATATTCGATATAATAATCTTAAGAAGTCAGTGACTATATATAGAACAATATTCCTTTATGTTGCTACCAAATCACTTTTGAGGAGCGTCAAGCGACAGAAATGCTTCGTTGGCCTTCAGAGGAATGATAGAGACTGCCTCCTTCAGCCAGAAACCTGCAAGAAAAGTCTTGGACCGGTGGTTCCGATGGGGACCCTCCGATGCTTAAGTCAGCGATCTGAAGAACAGAAATTTTTTAATGAGAGAGTAGAGATTGAGTTCCCCTCCCTCGTTGGGGGTCGGGCTCTTTATATACCTGTTCGGGGGTCCCTCTTACCCTTCATTGATAACAGCCGAATCACATCTTCTGTTAAGATCGGTTACAGCTGCTAAATGTGTGCCATAAGTATCGGCAACAGTTCATAATATTTTGGTAACCACCCATGATCTTGGCAAAAGAGAAACGGGTTGGCAAGCCACGTAGAATTCCTTATAGAAAGTGGATGCCTCTCGGCCTCTGCCGCTGAGGCCGATGCCGATGCCAAGACCGACGCTGTGGTCGAAGTGGGCCATCGCCGACGCTGAGACCGACGCCATGCCGAGACCGACATCGTGGTCGAAGTGGGCCATCGCCGACGTTGAGACCGATGCCATGCCGAGACTGACGCCGTGGTCGAAGTGGGCCGCGGCCGATGCCAAGATCGAGGTGGGCCGCGGAGGAGATGGGCCGAGGCTGATGCCGAAGCCGACGCCATTGCCAAGGTGGGCCGTCGCCGATGCCAAGACCGATGCCGTGGTCGAAGTGGGCCATCACCCACACCGAGACTGATGCTGTGGTCAAAGTGGGCCGCCGCCGATGCTGAGACCGGCACCAAGGTCGAGGTGGGCCGCTGCTAAGATAAGCCCAAGGCCGAGAAGAGCGGAGTGCGCCGGACTGTGTGACATTGAGTTCGTTATCCCTCCATCTCGTGGGTCATGTGGTTTGATCAGCTGCATCAGCCGAAGGGACATCAGAAGCCAAAGCAGGGCTCCATCAGTTTCCTTCACGGTTCTCTAACGGTGTTGGATCAGCCACATCAGATGCCTCCTCGCCCCTGAGATGAAGCAGGCCCACCCCAGCAAGGCGAAAGGGGCGTTACCTCCCAAGTGGCTGATCCTCACCTGACTTTGGGTCTTCAACTTTTGACATGATGTTTGGATGTGGGTCCCTATCCACATGCCATGGAGGCAGAGAGCCAGTGAGGCTGCAATGATGCTCCTGAGGCAGAGGGAGCCGTTGAGCCATTTTCGTAGATGTTTGCCTTTGCGTCATGTTTAATGTCGACGTCGATTACAGGCTTGAGAGCTTGGGAGCGGATGCCCATCAACTATGAGCTGGGGAGTTGGCTTCTCCCAGCTGTGAGTTATCTTGGGGCTTCTTGATGGCTGAAAGTAACCAGTTATATGTTACAAGTGTGTAATTTAAACAAAGGTATTACCCGATTAGCCGTTGGCCGCTGATACAGAGTTGAGGCCGTTGAGGCTGAAATGAAGCCGCTGAGGTTGTAACGAAGCCACTGAGGCAAAGTTAAGGCCGTCGAGAGCCTTTTAACCCCGAAGGATGATCCGAGAGTCGTTGAGATTTGACCATGCTCAGGAGCCTTTAACCCCGGAGGGTGACTAGAGAGTTGAGAGTCGTCAGGTACCTTTTCACCCCGGAGGGTAACCTGAGGGTGCTTGGACCAGGCTCAGGTGCTCTTTTCTTTAAAGAAATTGATCTCCTTCTGCAGAGTTGATGACCTGCCCCCTAGGGAACCATGTTGATTGAAGGCGGGGGGGGGGGGGGACCAGTGCTGAAATCCAAGGGCAGCTGGAATGGAATCAGCAAGAGGTCTTGGGCTTGGATTGCCGATGCTGAGCCGGGCTTGAGTGTCCAGGGAAGACTTGGGCTTGAATGTACCGACGTGGAGCCGGGCTTGGAGTGTCGACGCGGAGCCGGGCTTGGAGGTGCCGACACGGAGCCGGGCTTGAGTGTGCTAACGCAAAGCCGGGCTTGAGTGTGCCGATGCAGAGCTGGGCTTGGAGGTGCCGATGCGGAGCCGGGCTTGGAGGTGCCGACGCGGAGCCGGGCTTGAATGTGCCGACGCGGAGCCGGGCTTGGAGGTGCCGACACGAAGCCGGGCTTGAATGTGCCATCGCGGAGCCGGGCTTGAAGGTGCCGACATGAGCCGGGCTTGGAGGTGCCGATGCGGAGCCAGGCTTGAAGTGCCAACGTAGAGCCGAGCTTGAGTGTGCCGATGTGGAGCCGGGATTGAAGGTGCCGACAGAGCCGGGCTTGAATGTGCCGACGCGGAGCCAGGCTTGGAGGTGCGATGCGGAGCCAGGCTTGAAGGTGCTGATGCGGAGCCAGGCTTGGAGGTGCCGATGCGGAGCCGGGCTTGGAGGTGCCGATGCGGAGCCGGGCTTGGAGGTGCCGACGCGGAGCTGGGCTTGAATGTGCCGACGAGGAGCCGGGCTTGAGAGTGCCGAGGCGGAGCCAGGCTTGAAGGTGCCGACACAGAGCCGGGCTTGAAGGTGCCGAAGCGGAGCCGAACTTGGAGGTGCCGAAGCGGAGCAGGGCTTGGAGGTGCCGAAGTGGAGCCAGGCTTGAATGTGCCGATGCGGAGCCGGGCTTGGAGGTGCCGAGGTGGAGCCGGGCTTGAATGTGCCAAGGCGAAGACGGGCTTGAGTTAGCCGACGCGGAGCTGGGCTTGAAGGTGCCGACGCGGAGCCGGGCTTAGAGGTGCCGACGCGGAGCTGGGCTTGGAGTGCCGACGCGGAGCCAGGCTTGAGTGTGCCGATGTGGAGCCGGGCTTGAAGGTGCCGATGCGGAGCCGGGCTTGGAGGTGCTGACGCGGAGCCGGGCTTGGAGGTGCTAACGCGAAGCCGGGCTTGGAGGTGCCGATGCGGAGCCAGGCTTGAGTGTGCCGATGCGGAGCCGGGCTTGAGTGTGCTGATGCGGAGCCGGGCTTGGAGGTGCCAACGCAGAGCCGGGCTTGGAGGTGCCGACGCGGAGCCGGGCATGAGTGTGCCGATGCGGAGCCGGGCTTGAAGGTGCCGACGGGAGCCGGGCATGAATGTGCTGACGCGGAGCCAGGCTTGAGTGTGCTGACACGGAGCCGGGCTTGAAGGTGCCGATGCGGAGCTGGGCTTGGAGGTGCCGATGTAGAGCTGGGCTTGAATGTGCCGACACAGAGCCGGGCTTGAGTGTGCCGATGCAGAGCCGGGCTTGAATGTGCCGATGCGGAGCCGGGCTTGGAGGTGCCGACGCGGAGCCGGGCTTGAGTGTGCCGACGCAGAGTCGGGCTTGAATGTGTCGACGTGGAGCCGGGCTTGAGTGTGCCGACACGGAGCTAGGCTTGGTGGTGCCGACACGGAGCCGGGCTTGGAGGTGCCAACGCGGAGTCGGGCTTGAATGTGCCAATGCGGAGCCAGGCTTAGAGGTGCCGACGCGGAGTTGGGCTTGGAGGTGCCGACGCTGAGCCGGGCTTGAGTGTGCCGATGCGAGCCGGGCTTGAAGGTGCCGACGCGGAGCCGGGCTTGGAGGTGCGACGCGGAGCCGGGCTTGGAGTGCCGAGGCAGAGCCGGGCTTGAGTGTGCCGACGCGGAGCCGGGCTTGGAGGTGCCGACGCGGAGCCTGGCTTGAATGTGCCGATGAGGAGCCGGGCTTGGAGGTGCCGACGCGGAGCCGGGCTTGAATGTGCAAATGCGGAGCCGGGCTTGAGTGTGCCGATGCGGAGCGGGGCTTGAGTGTGCCGATGCGGAGCCGGGCTTGGAGGTGCCGATGCGGAGCCGAGCTTGGAGGTGCCGACGTGGAGCCGGGCTTGAGTGTGCCGACGCGGAGCCATGCTTGAAGGTGGCGATGCGGAGCCGGGCTTGGAGGTACGACGCAGAGCCGGGCTTGGAGTGCCGACGCGGAGCCGGGCTTCAGTGTGCCGATGCAGAGCCGGGCTTGGAGGTGCCGACGCGGAGCCTGGCTTGAATGTGCCGACGCGGAGCCAGGCTTGGAAGTGCCGACGTGGAGCCGGGCTTGAATGTGCCAACGCGGAGCCGGGCTTGGAGGTGCCAACGCGGAGCCGGGCTTGAATGTGCCATCGCGGAGCTGGGCTTGAAGGTTCTGACAAGGAGCCGGGCTTGGAGGTGCCGACGCGGAGCCGGGCTTGGAGTGCCAACGCGGAGCTGGGCTTGAGTGTGCCAACGGGGAGCCAGGCTTGAAGGTGCCGATGCGGAGCTGGGCTTGAATGTGCCGACGCGGAGCCGGGCTTGAATGTGTCGACGCGGAGCCGGGCTTGAATGTGCCGACGCATAGCCGGGCTTGGAGGTGCCGACGCGGAGCCGGGCTTGAAAGTGCCGATGCGGAGCTGGGCTTGAAAGTGCCGACGCGGAGCCGGGCATGAGTGTGCCGACGCGAAGCCGGGCTTGAAGGTGCCGACGCGGAGCCGGGCTTGGAGGTGCCAACACGGAGCCGGGCTTGAATGTGCCGATGCGGAGCCAGGCTTGGAGGTGCCGAGGCGGAGCCAGGCTTGAATGTGCCGAGGCGGAGCCGGGCTTGAGTTAGCCGACGCAGAGCTGGGTTTGGAGGTGCCGATGCGGAGCCGGGCTTGAAGTGCCGATGCGGAGCCGGGCTTGAGTGTGCCGACATGGAGCCGGGCTTGGAGGTGCCGATGCGGAGCCGGGCTTGAATGTGCCGACGTGGAGCCGGGCTTGAGTGTGCCGATGCAGAGCCGGGCTTGAAGGTGCCGATGCGGAGCCAGGCATGAATGTGCCGACGCAGAGCCAGGCTTGAGTGTGCTAACACGGAGCTGGGCTTGAAGGTGCCGATGCGGAGCCGGGCTTGGAGGTGCCGACGCGGAGCCGGGCTTGAATGTGCCGATGCAGAGCCGGGCTTGAGTGTGCCGATGCAGAGCCGGGCTTGAATGTGCCGACGCGGAGCCGGGCTTGGAGGTGCCGACGCGGAGCCGGGCTTGAATGTGCCGATGCGGAGCCGGGCTTCAAGGTGCCGACACGGAGCCGGGCTTGGAGGTGCCGATGCGGAGCCGGGCTTAAGGTGCCGACGCAGAGTCGGGCTTGGAGGTGTCGACTCGGAGCCGGGCTTTGAGGTGCTGACGTGGAGCCGGGCTTGAGTGTGCTGACGCGGAGCCGGGCTTGAAGGTGCCGACGTGGATCCGGGCTTGGAGGTGCGACGCGGAGCCGAGCTTGGAGTGCCGATGCGGAGCCGGGCTTGAGTGTGACGACGCGGGGCCGGGCTTGGAGGTGCCGATGCGGAGCCTGGCTTGAATGTGTCGAGCGGAGCCGGGCTTGGAGGTGCCGACGTGGAGACGGGCTTGAATGTGCAGATGCGGAGCCAGGCTTGAGTGTGCCGACGCGGAGCGGGGCTTGAGTGTGCCGATGCGGAGCCGGGCTTGGAGGTGCCGATGCGGAGCCGAGCTTGGAGGTGCCGACGCTGAGCCGGGCTTGAGTGTGCCAACGCGGAGCCGTGCTTGAAGGTGCCGACGCGGAGCCGGGCTTGGAGGTGCAACGCGGAGCCGGGCTTGGAGTGCCGACGCGGAGCCAGGCTTAAGTGTGCCGATGCGGAGCCGGGCTTGGAGGTGCCGATGCGGAGCCTAGCTTGAATGTGCCGACGTGGAGCCGGGCTTGGAGGTGCCGACGTGGAGCCAGGCTTGAATGTGCTGACGCGGAGCCGGGCTTGGGGTGCCGACGCGGAGCTGGGCTTGAATGTGCCATCGCGGAGCCGGGCTTGAAGGTTCTGACAAGGAGCCGGGCTTGGAGGTGCCAATGCGGAGCCGGGCTTGGAGTGCCAACGCGGAGCTGGGCTTGAGTGTGCCGACGCAGCCAGGATTGAAGGTGCCGATGCGGAGCTGGGCTTGAATGTGCCGACGCAGAGCCGGGCTTGAATGTGCCGATGCAGAGCCGGGCTTGGAGGTGCCGACGCGGAGCTGGGCTTGAAGGTGCCGACGCGGAGCCGGGCTTGGAAGTGCCGACATGGAGCTGGGCTTGAATGTGCCATGCGGAGCTGGGCTTGAGTGTGCCGACGCGGAGCCGGGCTTGAAGGTGCTGACGCGGAGCCGGGCTTGGAGGTGCCGAGGCAGAGCCGGGCTTGAAGGTGCCGAGGCGGAGCCGGGCTTGGAGGTGCCGAGGCAGAGCCGGGCTTAAATGTGCCGAGGCGGAGCCTGGCTTGAGTTAGCCGACGCGGAGCCGGGCTTGGAGGTGCCGACGCGGAGATGGGCTTGGAGTGCCGACGTGGAGCCGGGCTTGAGTGTGCCGACGTGGAGCCGGGCTTGAAGGTGCCGACGCGGAGCCGGGCTTGGAGGTGCCGACGCGAAGCCAGGCTTGAATGTGCCGACGCGGAGCCAGGCTTGGAGGTGCCGACGCGGAGCCGGGCTTGAAGGTGCTGACGTGTAGCTGGGCTTGTAGGTGCTGATGCGGAGCCGGGCTTGGAGGTGCCGATGCGGAGCCGGACTTGAATGTGCCGATGCGGAGCCGGGCTTGAGTGTGCCGATGCGGAGCCGGGCTTGGAGGTGCCGATGCGGAGCCGGGCTTGAATGTGCCGAAGCGGAGCCGGGCTTGAGTGTGCCGACGCGGAGCCGGGCTTGAGTGTGCCGACGCGGAGCCGGGCTTGAAGGTGCCGACGCGGAGCCAGGCATGAATGTGTCGACGCGGAGCCAGGCTTGAGTGTGCCGACATGGAGCCTGGCTTGAAGGTGCCGATGCGGAGCCAGGCTTGAATGTGCCGACGCGGAGCCGGGCTTGAATGTGCCGACGCGGAGCCGGGCTTAGAGGTGCAGACGCGGAGCCGGGCTTGGAGGTGCCGATGCGGAGCCGGGCTTGAATGTGACGACGCGGAGTCGGGCTTGGAGGTGCTGACATGGAGCGGGCTTGGAGTGCCGACGTGGAGCCGGGCTTGAGTGTGCCGACGTGGAGCCGGGCTTGAAGGTGCCGACGCGGTACCGGGCTTGGAGGTGCCGACGAAGTCGTGCTTGAATGTGCCGATGCGGAGGGCTTGGAGGTACCGACGCGGAGCCGGGCTTGAAGGTGCTGATGCGTAGCCGGGCTTGGAGGTGCTGATGCGGAGCTGGGCTTGGAGGTGCCAACGCGGAGCCGGGCTTGAATGTGCCGATGCGGAGCCGGGCTTAAGTGTGTCGACGCGGAGCCGGGCTTGGAGGTGCCGACGCGGTGCCGAGCTTGAATGTGCCAATGCGGAGCCGGGCTTGAGTGTGCCGACGTGGAGCCGGGCTTGAAGGTACCGATGTGGAGCCGGGCTTGAATGTGCCGACGCGGAGCCGGGCTTGAGGTGCCGACACGGAGCCGGGCTTGGAGGTGCCGATGCGGAGCCGGGCTTGAATGTGCCAACGCGGAGCCGAGCTTGAGTGTGCCGACGCGGAGCCGGGCTTGAATGTGCCAACGCAGAGCCAGGCTTGAGGTGCCGACGTGGAGCCGGGCTTGAATGTACCGATGCGGATCCGGGCTTGAGTGTGCCGACGTGGAGCCGGGCTTGAGGTGCCGACGCGGAGCCGAGCTTGAATGTGCTGATGCGGAGTCGGGCTTGGAGGTGCCGATGCGGAGCCGGGCTTGGAGGTGCCGACGCGGAGCCGGGCTTGAGTGTGCCGACGCGGAGCCGGGTTTGAAGGTGCCGACGCGGAGCCAGGCTTGGAGGTGCGACGCGGAGCCAGGCTTGAAGTGCCGACGCGGAGCCGGGCTTGAGTGTGCCGACGCGGAGCGGGCTTGGTGGTGCCGACGCTGAGCCTGGCTTGAATGTGTCGACGTGGAGCTGGGCTTGGAGGTGCCAACGCGGAGCCGGGCTTGAATATGCCGATGCGGAGCCGGGCTTGAGTGTGCCGATGCGGAGCCGGGCTTGGAGGTGCCGACGCAGAGCCGGGCTTAATTTGCCGACGCAGAGCCAGACTTAAGTTGCCGGTGCAGAACCGGTCTTTTTGTGCCGACGCGGAGCCGGTCTTAAGTTGCTGGTGCAGAACCGGTCTTTTTGTGCCGACGCAGAGCCGGTCTTAAGTTGCCAGTGCGGAACCGGTCTTTTTTGCTGATGCGGAGCCGGTCTTAAGTTGCCGGTGCGGAACTGGTCTTTGGTGCCGACGCGGAGCCGGTCTTTTTTGCTGAAACGGAGTCGGTCTTTGGTGTCGACGCGGAGCCGATCTTTGGTGCCAACACGGAACCGGTCTTTGGTACCGACGCGGAGCTGGTTTTTATTGCCGATACAGAGTCGGTCTCCCCTGCATGACATTTTTAAGTATCAATGAAAGAAATACTGTCTTAAGTGCAGCATACTTAGCTCTTGCGGCACCCCTGTTTTCCTTCTACAGACTTGAGCGCTCCCGCTGGTGGTCTGCCCCTCGGGGAATCAAATTGGTTGAAGTGGAGGTACCGCTGCCCTTACTTGGGCCTCCCTCTGTGTCGCCGTCCATAGGAGAGAAGGCTGCTTGGGCGGCGAGTGATGTCTCTCTGAGCTTTAAGTCATTGGTGAGCTTGAGGATGGTGGACCTCTTGCTGGGAAGATTTCTGGCGGGATGAAAGATGGCTGGCCTGAGCAGTGAACCAAGAGTGAGCGGAAGCCTTTGCTCGTTGTTGTGTGGTCTTGAGATGTTGCTTCTGATGCTTCTGCTTAGCTCGCTGAAGGTGACCCCCAACATAAGTGGTGAAAGCTTTTTGGATTTTTTTTTTTCATCACTACCTTTATGATCCACCATTTTGATTAAAGGGGGATGAGGATCTGAAAACTAGCATCGCTGATCTGCCCCACCTACCTGGCGCGCCAATCTGTTGCTGCCAAATCACTTTTGAGGAGCGTCAAGCGACAGAAATGCTTCGTTGGCCTTCAGAGGAATGATAGGGACCGCCTCCTTCAGCCGGAAACCTGCAAGAAAAGTCCCGGACCGGTGGTTCCGGCGGGGACCCTCCGACGCTTAAGTCAGCAATCTAGAGAACATGAATTTTTTAATGAGAGAGTAGAGATTGAGTTCCCCTCCCTCGTTGGGGGTTGGGCTCTTTATATTCCTGTTCGGGGGTCCCTCTTACCCTTCGTTGATAACAGCCGAATCACATCTTCCGTTAAGATCGGCTACAGCTGCTAAACGTGTGCCATAAGTATCGGCAACAGTTCATAATATTTTGGTAACCACCCGTGATCTTAGCAAAAGAGAAACAGGTTGGCAAGCCACGTGGAATTCCTTATAGCAAGTGGATGCATGTCGGCCTCTGCCGCTGAGGCCGACACCGAGGCCAACGCCGACGCCTTATCAAGGTGGGCTGTCGCCGACGCCAAGACCGACGCTGTGGTCGAAGTGGGCCATCGCCGATGCCGAGACCGACGCCACGCCAAGACCAACACCGTGGTCGAAGTGGGCCGCAGTTGATGCCAAGATCGAGGTGGGCCGCGGAGGAGATGGGCCGAGGCTGACGCCGAAGCCGACGCCGTTGCCAAGGTGGGCCTTCACCGACGCCAAGACTGACGCCGTGGTCGAAGTGGGCCATCGCCGACGTCGAGACCGATGCCATGGTCGAAGTGGGCTGCCGCCGATGCTGAGATCGGCACCAAGGTCGAGGTGGGCCGCTGCTAAGATGAGCCCAAGGCCGAGAAGAGCGGAGTGCGCCCGACCATGTGACATTGAGTTCATGATCCCTTCATCTCGTGGGTCATGTGGTTTGATCAGCCACATCATTTGAAGGGACATCAGAGGCCAAAGCAGGGCTCCGTTAGTTTCCTTCACGGTTCTCTAATGGCGTTGGATCAGCCACATCACTATATATGTATAATTGACAAGAAGTTAAGAATAACAAGCATAAGTTGATTGTCTTCATATTTTCATATTATTAATCACAGCACTATAACCTTTAGACCCGTTTGAGAATTTGTAAGACTTAGTCTTACAAATTCTTAAATTGTTATGGTAGACAGTTTGAGAATATTTTTTGCGATATGTTAGTCTACTATTATATAGGTGGTTGAAGTTGAATATCCCAGTTGGCCTTTGAAACGAACCGTATTGTTTCGTTGCGATTGGTTTGATCCGACAGTTCCTGTAGGCAAAAGGGTTCATAACGACTAAAATTTGGTTAAAGTGAACCATCGACGAAGATTGTAGAAATATGACCCATTCATCCTTGCTTCCCAAGCTCAGCAAGTGTTTTACTGCGGATATCGAAGTTTGCGCAACGACAAGCGAGATTGGTGGGCTGTTTCTAAAATCGTCCCACATTCAACAATCTTATTAGAGGAGAGTTCATCAAGTCAATCAGCCGAGTGCCCTGCATTTCAAGAGGATGAGATGGAAATCCATGCAATTGAGGATGACACAAGGGCTCCTGAAACATCACTTAGAGATCCAAATGGTGATGTCCAAGAAATTACAGATGCAAATGTTCGATTTCCTTCCGATGATAATGAAACTAAATCGTAGTCCGATACGGCATCGGATGTTGAACCAACATTTCACGAAACAAATGACACTGATTAAACATAGAGGTTTTTTAAATTCAACTTTATTTTATAAGTGTTAAATTTTTACATAGTCAATCATTAATCGTAATTTAATTGCATGAATCTTTAGTATTTTCAGTATGGCGGGCAGAGGTAGATCTACCGATGACATACGGAGTGAGCAGGGACGTAGCCCTGCTGCATCAAATCACATGAGCTTTGGAGATGGAGAGTTCAGATCTCCACACATCGCACAACCTTCGATCTCTCTAGCAGTCAGCGGTGATCCTGCATTGGTATTACAATCCAGCCGATCGACACATACCTCCGAGAGTTCTTCCACCATCGGCCGCACCGTACTTCGACTTGATGCTCATGGGCTGTAAGTATATACTAATTAAAAATATATGTTTATGTTTTTAAGTCAATTACTTATAAACATGCATTTTTTTAACAGATTTATTGAGCAACATCATGTATCCAGCCACATCAGCGTCGTATTTCAGAGGTATGCAGATCCCAGTGGCTACGATTGGCGCCACGTATCTTCAACCACGAGGGAGTTTTATTTTTCTGAGTTTCAGGTAAATTTATTAAATACAATTTATCACTGATATAAAATTTCTTAATCTTAATAAATTCTGAAACTAAATATTTATTTTAATGCAGAAAAAGTTTACGTGGGATCCTGCCAGCCATGATGCCATTAGGGCAGCATGGGAGGCTCTTACGGGACGCCGATACTCCGACATGCTTCATCATTGGAGGTCATCGGGTCAGCGTCCTGTGCATGTGCCAGAGGGTATTTGGCACGAGTGGCAGCAGGCCTGGCAGTCCGATGGCTGGCGCAGGAGGTCCGTATCAGCCAGCACGAACCGCCGATCCGAGAAGGGCGGTCTTGGCACGGGTCTCTCCCGCCATACTTCGGGCTCCATTTCGATTCAGGAGCACATGCGCCGTATGGTAAGAAAATATAAATAATTTAATTACTAATTTAGTTATTTTCAAATATTTGTATTAATATCAATTTTTTTATTGTTATAGTCTGAGCAGGAGGGCAGAGATCCTGGTGAGTTTCGTCTATTTAGGGCGACACACTAGGAGGGACAGTTCCTGGTTCGACACGCGATCACAGGAGGTTGTGGTAAAAAATTAGCTTTATGTAGTATCTATTTAATTTCTAAAATTTTATTTTGAGAAATTTATTAACTCATTTATTGTTGATTTTATAATTCAAAGACACGAGTCGAGGAGCTTCGCTCCCAGGCATCGCAGGTCGACTCCACTGATGGTGAGACGCCCGTCGAACTCTCAGTAGAGGAGAGTCGGCGTGTTTTTTGGAGGCTATTGGTGCCCAGCCGCGAGACCGCAAGGTCTATGGTCTGGGCACTAGAGCTTCTTCATATTTTTCCCATCAGGCTTCCAGCTCGCGATTTTCTGGTGATATTTCTGCCGAGCATTTAGATGACATTTGGAGATCTATTGCGGAGAAGGTTTGGCAGGACGTTCGTCAGGAGGTTCGGCAGGAGGTCGAGCACGAGTTCGAGCAGCGTATGCGAGGCCGGGATCAGGAGCTTGCAGACGTGCGAGATCAGATGCGTCATTTGCAGGATATGGTTAGCCGCTTGTCGTAGGGTCTCTAACCTCCACGTGATCGCTCAGATTCTTGATGTATTTTTTTTTCTTTTTATATGTTGTACATGAAAACATCAAAATTTTAATATATTAATTATTTTTAGAAATTGAATGATTATTGTTTGGATCAATATGAGTAAAGAATGTTTCTATCAATATTTAAATGTAACAAAATTGTATTAACCATTTTAATTTTTAATATTTTATTTCTTTTACAAAAATTTAATTAGCGACGCATTAGCGATTGAAATTGCATCACTAATATTTTTAAAATATTATTATTAAATATTGCGACGCAATGACCTGGCATCGCAATAATTTAAAAAAATTTTAATAGCGACGCATTAGCGACTCAAATTGCATCGCTATTATATCTAAAATATTATTAAATATTACGACGCAATGACCTTGCGTCGCAATATTTAAAAAAAAAATTTCTTGGCGACGCATTAGCAACTCAAATTGCGTCGCTATTATATCTAAAATATTATTATTAAATATTACGACGCAACTAATATTACGACGAAATTGAATGCGTTGCAATATTTAATAATAATTTTAAATATTAAAAATTAGTTTTAAATTTAGCGATGCATTTGGATGCGTCGCAATATTGGCGTCGCTATTGCGTCGCAATAGCATGTTTAGCGACGCATTTGCGACGCATTTGGGCATCGCAATATTTTTTCCCCCTTGTAGTGTAACCATCCAATCTCAACACTTGGTAGGTGAAATGAAAGATGTTTTTTTTTTGATAACGTATTCTTAATTTTTAAAAAAAAAATATTTTGGCATAAAATTATGATAATATACCATTAGTTTAGCTCTCTAACAATCATATGTATAGGTTATTGAAGGGTATTTATATAATTTTACGGTATAGGTTCCAGACCCCGATGCCGAGAAATCTATGACAAAGCATAGGCGGTGGGGTAAGGGTGAGCGTCAACGGTCGGAAAATTGGGTCCTCCATAGATAGAAGAGATGTCATATCTCTCTCTACCTTTGAAGGACCACCAATTGGCAGACCACCAATTGGCAGACCACCAATTGGCAATTGACGCTCACACTAACCCTCGTCGGTCACTTCGCTAGAAATTTCCCAACAGCGTGGTCCGGGACATGGACCACAAAATTATTCAAGCTAATAATGGCCAGCGGATCCACCTTTCCCTTTGCCAAGAAGATCGAGAGTGATTGGGGTTTAAATTTGGTGTTCTTTTTATTCTCCTTTTTTCTCAGTCTTTTTCTTCTTCACTTTTTCCTCTTGGTAAAGCTTTTTCATCTTCCTGGTGTCTCCCTCATCAAGCAGACCTCAAAAAGATGAAAAAGCTGTACAAAGAGGAAAGAATGAGGAAGTAAAAAGACTGAAAAGGAAGAAGAATGAGAAGAACACCAAATCTAAACCCTAAGCACTCACCTTTTTAGCGAGGGAAAGGCAAATCCATTGGCCATCATTCCATAGCGATGTATGTGACTCTACCAAGTTACCTACATAGAAAGGAAGCCATTATTTTGTAACAATTATTGATGACTTCTTTCGATATTATCACATATATTCGATAAAATCTAAGGATGAAATCTTAGATAAGGCATAAGTTAAAATTCAAACTGAGAAAAACCTTAAGAAACTAAGGTCAGACCAAGGCAATGAATATACTTCAAATGAAATAACTCTATTTTTCTAAGAACATGTGGTTATTCATGAGGTTACATTACCATACTCTTTTTTGTCCAATGGTAAGAATATTCTTATAATTCAAAAATATTTTTAGAATATTCTTTAAAAATATTTTAATAACCTAATTGTTAGAATATTTTTTAAAAATTCAGAATACATTATCAAAAAAAAGAAAGAAAAAAATCTTTCATTTCACCTGTTAAGTGATTTATTTGGTGAAGATCGGACGGTCGCGGCGGTGCTTTCGCTGAAATTGGACCGTTCAACGCAGCGATCCGGCGGTGGGGCACAAAGAAGGATGGCGGAGAGATTGGAGGGATCTCATCCGGGGACAGGTGTGAGACGAGAGGGGCGACGGTCAGCGGTGGGAAGGGGAAGGCCTCGGCAGCAGAGCAGAACCAGGCGGGTGGGGGAGGAAGGGGAGAGAGACGAGGGGGCGGGAGGGTGGAGGCAGCAGCGTTTCCGGTTAGGCGGGTGGGGGAGGAGGAAGGGGAGAGACTGCGGAGGCAGCCAGGGGCGGGAGGGTGGAGGCAGCGGCGCTTGCGGGTGGGGGAGGAGGAAGGGAGAGAGACGAGGGGTCGGGGGGTGGAGGCAGCAGCGCTTCCGGTTAGGCGGGTGGGGGAGGAGGAAGGGGAGAGAGTGCGGAGGCAGCCAGGGCTTGCAGGTGGGGGAGGAGGAAGGGGAGAGAGACGAGGGGGCGGGAGGGCGGCGCTTCCGCGGCGGATTCTTGGAAGCCGATTCCATCCTTGGCTCCCTGGGCGCTCTATTTATACGGAAGGGAATCGAGTCTCTAACGGCAGTATGAGATTTTCTGCCGAAAGTATCGCACATACGGTTGAAATCGCTCCGCTTCGTTAACAGAGTACCGAATGTATCCACCGCTCCGCTTCGTTAACAGAGTACCGAATGTATCGGACGGACGGTAAACAACTCGTTGTTTTTGGTAGATTAAGGTCCGCTGTATATAATCTGGGCTACGCATATCAAAGGATTTCGCCACTCTTCGACTTGCGGAGAGTAAATATCATTAGTTATTTCTTCCACGCAAGCCAAATGTAGCCATGCTTATCCTATGAGAAGAAAAAATCTTATGAAATTCGCTATCTGAAGAGCCGTGTTGTTCTGGTTT
This sequence comes from Calamus simplicifolius, assembly GCA_900491605.1. Taxonomy (NCBI): domain Eukaryota; kingdom Viridiplantae; phylum Streptophyta; class Magnoliopsida; order Arecales; family Arecaceae; genus Calamus; species Calamus simplicifolius. The sequence goes on along the minus strand of UESW01004442.1, from coordinate 85,258 downwards.
CAGATAATGGCCGTGAGTTTTAGAGCTGCCATAAAGTTGGATTAAGCTTGCATCGGCTCAAGCATGGATACCTGAAGCACTGCAATAGGACCCAAAAGGTTCCATGCCATCTGTGATCTCCTGGTAAATGCGATGGGCTTTCCTACCACGATCACAATGGCTGGAAGAACATGATACAATTTTTCGACTGCAGTTCTTTACAACAAAATTATACCATCCTTTATTAGTGGTGAGATCACCAGCAATCACATATCTCGCTGGAACCTTATAATTCTATCTTCTGCTTTGTTTCTTAGGGAACCTGAAACGGTTTGTGTCACGCCCCAGACCCAAAAATTTTGAGCTAGGGTGACAACCCGCCGCGTGCCGGGCACGCAAGGCGTCTTAAAAATCTTGATATACAATTCACATTGGCAATTACAATGAAAACCAGCCATAATACAATTGATAGTTATAAGTTTTGGGTTTCAAACCCTACAATCAAGTCATGCTAATAAAGTTGGGCTACTACAAGCCCTACACACAAACATCATAAGATTACACCAATGCAATGGTTCTTATTTTATTTATTGAAAGCTCCATCAACTCCGAATATCCATCATCAACCCTGATGCTCTGAAAACATTGTGAAGGTTTAATGAGTTTACACTCAATAAGTAAGCCTATTATACAATCATATCATACTTGAATTATATTTAACATGCCATCAACATATGCATCTTGTCAACTTAACATAAATTGAACATTTGATAATCATCAGAATATGCACTCTAGCAAACTCACTGTTTATAGATTTCTTATGTGTCCCACGGCCCTGCAATACCTCAATCAGATTACATCCTCCAGATGCGTGGCCATCACATCCATAGAACACATTGTACGATGTGTGGGCCATACCATAACAGAACACACTCTACGATGTATGTGGCCATAAAAATCATACAGAACACATTGTAAGACATGTGGGCCATACCATAATAGAACACACTCGTCAGTGTGGGAGGCCGTAAAAATCATACAGAATATGTCTACAATATGTGGGGCCATGTCATAACAGAATACATCTCCAGTGTGTGTGGCCATAAAAATCATACAGAACACATCTACAATGTGTGGGGCCATAGTAAAGGAGAACCGCGGCGACACATATAAATCTATTTAACATTTTCATCACATGTGCATCATGCATCTGTATCTCACATATCTCACAGTGGTTTGCACAGTACAAGGAAATACATATAATCACCTCAATATAAACATGTCGTACAGGCAATCACAATTCTGGCATATGCATCAATAAATCATTTCTTACAATATTACCAATCATTATAATCATAATTGTTCATTTGAAATCCATAGTTCCATGCTACATAGAGAATTCAGTTAATTTATAAAAATGCATGCAAACTGTATATACTCAATTTATTAATTAAACAATTAAATTGCATAATAGTCTTACTTACTTCTTACGCAAAATCCAAATGGTACACCAACTAATCAGATGTCTGGGCACCTACATGATCAATGTACATAATTAATTCCCTGAATTCTAATTAATAAAATGACCCTTAAGACCCTACCCAGACTAGTTCACGGGCCCTACTTTGGGCTCGAATATCTCCCACTATACATACCCAATTGGGGAAGTAAAAATACCCCATAAAACTAGAATTCACCAAGATTCTAGCCATATAATTATCTTGTTAATCCCGGCCCGTTACGGGGCCCAAAACCAACCTCAAAACTGTTTGCTGCACGGCCCAGAAGGCCCAAACCAGGCCGGCCCAGCCGGCCCATGGCCAACATCCAACCCCCGCTCCCCTATTTCGCCCGAAACAGGGGACAGCCTCTGGCCGGCGGCCAGGGCCGCCGCCGGCCTAATCCCGTCTGGCCCGGCCACCGGAGGCCGGGCCGGAGCCGGCCGCCGCCGCGGCCGGCCTCCTTCCTCCCTCTCTCTCTCTCTTAATTTCTCCCCCTCTCTCTCATTCTCTCCGCTGCACCCGCGTGAAATTCTCCGCGCCGGCGTCTAATCCGGCTAAATTGGGGCCGGTTTGGCCACCGTTGGCCGGACCAGAGCCGGCCGCCGCCGCGGCCGGCCTCCCCTCTCTCTCTCTCTCCTTAATTCTCTCTCTCTCCCTCTCTTTCTCTCTTTTTCTCCCGCACAGTGCGCACGGTGCCGGCAGCTCGGCCGGCCACCAGGGCCGGCCGGACCTCCACCGGACGCACGCCCGGCGCCGGTGGAGGTCACCGGCCAATCCTCATGCCCGGCCAGGCGACGGGCATGCCGCCGGGCCCGAACCAAGGATCGGCACAGTGAACCGTGCCGATCTCTTTCTCTCGCTCTCTGGTTCTCTCTCTCTCTCTATGGTTCTCTCTCTCTCTGGCTCTCTTTGGCTCTCTTTCTCTCTCTCTCTCTCCTGGCTATTTCTCTCTCTGGTTCTCTCTCTCTCTCTCTCTGGCTCTCTCTCTCTGTCTCTAGCTCTCTTTCTCTCTCTCTCTTCCGGCTATCTCTCTCTCAGGCTCTCTCTCTCTCTCTCTCTCTCTCTCTCTCTCTGGATCCGGGATTACCTGATGGAGATTGATGCGCCAGCGTGAAGGAAGAAGTCCTTCTCCTCCCTATTTATTTACCTGAGCAGTGCCTCGGATCGGGGGTTTCTCGAAAGGCTAAACGCTTCGCCTGGAGCGAAGCGTTAGTCCGGGGAACCCAAAAGACAGGAGCTTGGTTCATCTGAACCAAGCTTGGTTCATCTGAACCAAATCTGGTTCGTTTGAACCGGGTATACATTCTCCCCTCCTTATAAAAATTTCAGCCTCAAAATTAGTATACTATAAATCTCAAAAGTCAACAATCTTAAATGGATATTTACCTTCAATTAATTGTGGATACATTTAATTTAATTTCATCCTCCAGCTCCCAAGAAGTCTCCCTCTCAGAGTGATTATTCCACTGAACTTTGATATAAGGGATGGTACGCCACCTTAGAATCTGATCCTTGCAGTCCATGATACGCACAGGATGTTCCTCATAGGTCAATTCTTCTTAAACTAAATCGGTTCAAGTTCTAACACATAACAGGGTTTGAAATACACCTCCTCAGTCATAAAGATATGAAACTCATTGAACACCCCAAAGAGTAATGAAGATAGTGCTAAGCTATAAGCCACCTCCTTTATTTTGATCAAAATCTCAATTGGCCCAATATATTGTGGCTCAAAACACCTTTAACACAAATCTCATCATATCATTGATTAGTAAAACTTCCAAATGATCTTCAACCTGAAATTTCAAATCTTTCTGTTTAACATCAACATAACTTTTCTATTAACTCTGAGCTACATGAAGCTGTTTTGATACTTTCTCATATTGTTAAACCAGCTCAGTAATCAAAATTTTCTCTCTCACACTTCATCTCAATAAAATTTACACCTTTTATCATAGACAACAAAATGAATCCATTTGAATGTTGGCTTGGTAATCAATAAAATAAGCAATTTCACTAAGGGTATGAAGCTATACCAAGCACTTTCTAATCCATCACACAGGCTCGCAGTATATCATCAAAATCTAATTGGTTCATGCAGATTGTCCATCTATTTGAGGGTGGAAGGCTGGACAGAAATTCAGCTTAATCACTAAGCCTTATGAAAATATCATCAAATTAGAAGAGTGAGACAAATGGGTTCAGACTCAATTTACGCAGTTACCATTAAACCAAAAACAAATATTAACATTTATCCCGCTAAAATTTCTCCCTCGAAATTAATTGTCCACAAATTTTGTACCATTAAAGATACTCACTAGCAAACTTTTATTTCATTCCCAAGTACCCAAATGACATGTCCAACTTTAACAATTAATTTGATCTTTCTACCAAATAAAATTGAATTCCTTAAGAAGTATTTCTTTCCTGCCCCTTTTTTTTTTTTTACGTATACCTTAACTTCTCACAACACAATTATCATAAATATCATAGAGTCCATCACATGTATTATGTCATCCATTCTTAAGGTTAATAACATATCAATTACTGTTAATTCCTCGATAAGACAATTCAAGTTCTTTAGAATTAAATATAAGATAGTTTTCTTCCAATGCTCTCTCAACTCTAATAGTTGAATGTGCCATAAGCATTACGACACCTATTTTAATCATCATAACATACTTGGTTTCACTCTTGAATACTTCAAGCTAACATCAATGAACATTAAGCCAATCATTTAGGATATCTTTCATAATTATCATAATCAACTAATTTAATTTCTTTGAATAATAGTGTCATCATTATTCATCAGTATGATTAATTTATCTCCTTCATAATTATCAATAATACCACCATAACCAATCAATTTCTCTTGAATAGATCAGTATATCCTCAATAAATAATGCAATTTAAATGATCCAAATCCTTGACTCAATTATTTCGTTACCAATGATTATCAAAATCATCTATAGATTATGCAATGTCTCATGCCATAACATGACCAACTAATTTAAACCCTTTAAATATCTCAAAGCGACTTCACTAATCTAGCTCAGATGGATACAAGACTTATAAGGTCAATAAAGATTGAAAATACACTTACCATCCGAAAGACATAATTGAAAATTATAGTAATATCTCTATGACTTGAAAGTGATAATAGATGTACCCTTAACCATAATCCATAACTAGCAATAGTCAAAATAAAATCATCTCCCTTCTATTTTCTTAACAATAATTATGCCACTTATGGATGATTGATAATTGATCCATCCTGGAGAAAGATGCCTACGTAGGAACTATGAAGAAAGGTACAATAAGTATGCACGATAATCTATGAATAGATATCTTGATCTAGAAATCTATTAACAGATGAAAATCCCTATGAAATTCTTTATCAGTGGAGTTTATCATATTCTCATTATTGCTAAAATCTTTCACTTTCTACCATCAAAATATTTGATCATTTATAGCCAAAATCAGTTCTAAAGATTAATAGAGTCTACTGCTCTCAAAAACTTAAATAGTAATTGTCTCAGAATTTAAAATTTTATATTCTTCCTAAATGGTCCATCAAGATATAATATGCAGTCAACTATTTCATTAGCATCAATATCAACCATCTCCACATCTAGCAAATTAACAATCAGTTTTGAACATGCAATATCCATAATAAAAGTTCTCTTAGTAAAATTCACTATATATACTTATCCATCCACACTCAAATTCATAAAGTACTCAATTGTGATTAACAAAAAAACATGTAATTAACTATTCCATTCCCAAAATATCATCAATATTAATCGTCCCTAAAATCAGCAGATGAGTTCATAATCAACAATGTAAGTTCCACTATTAAAAATTCATTATATACATCCACATTTAAATTTAGATTTAATACCTCAAAATCCATATATCAACTCAGTTGCAATATGAACATAATGGTGTTATCTTAGTCATATTAGTCATCAATTGCAATTTTCCACTACTATGTTTCCATATATTCATCTATCTTTTATTGCATATCCAATTAAAATTTCATCTTCCATATTATTTAAAGGTCTAAAATTGTTACGAATCATTTCCAACAAGTTTAATGGAGCTAAAACCTCTAGAAGCCCCTTGACCTCCCCACTGATCAAGGCTACCAGCCAGGGAGCCCACAAATATCATTGGCTTGCGATGGTTCATTCTCAATTTCTATCAAACTTGTAATTCAATTAATATCTTGATAAACTTTAAATTTCAAGCTTCCAAAGCATAATTCCTGAAATTCCTTTAAAGTCATAATTGTCTCAATATCATCCAAGTATTTACCTAAAGTGTCATTATGCATATGTCCCTAAGATCATAACCTGGGTCCTGTGGGTTATGGGCCCACCACGCTTCCGCTGCGCACTCTGATGCTGCATGTCCTGCATAGACTGCGCCATACCCTAGAGAGCTTGAAGCATTTCGGACTGGAATCGCTGGTGCTCAGTTCCTACTGGGTTGGCAGGGGCTATACCTCCAGTAGTTCCTTGACCCACCGGCTGATCAGCATTACCGACCAGAGAGTCCTGCTCATACAGTTGGCTCCTAGTATGGCGAGCCATAACTATTTCCTATTAAATTAGATGTGGTTAATATCATAAACTAAAGTGTCAGGTGACTCTAAGTATAATGTCATCAAAATATGTTCTCGCCGTGTTATCATGTCAATATGTCCGTGTCCCTAGGGTCATAACCTAAGCTCTGATACCACAAAAGCTGTCATGCCCCAGACCCAAAAATTTTGAGCTATGGTGACAACCCGCCGCGTGCCAGGCACGCAAGGCGTCTTAAAAATCTTGATATACAATTCACATTGGCAATTACATGAAACCAGCCATAATACAATTGATAGTTATAAGTTTTGGGTTTCAAACCCTACAATCAAGTCATGCTAATAAAGTTGGGCTACTACAAGCCCTACACACAAACACCATAAGATTACACCAATGCAATGGTTCTTATTTTATTTATTGAAAGCTCCATCAACTCCGAATATCCATCATCAACCCTGAGGCTCTGAAAAACATTGTGAAGGTTTAATGAGTTTACACTCAATAAGTAAGCCTATTATACAATCATATCATACTTGAATTATATTTAACATGCCATCAACATATGCATCTTGTCAACTTAACATAAATGAACATTTGATAATCATCAGAATATGCACTCTAGCAAACTCACTGTTTATAGATTTCCTATGTGTCCCACTGCCCTGCAATACCTCAATCAGAGCACATCCTCTAGATGCGTGGCCATCAACATCCACAGAACACATTGTACGATGTGTGGGCCATACCATAACAGAACATACTCTACGATGTATGTGGCCATAAAAATCATACAGAACACATTGTAAGACATGTGGGCCATACCATAACAGAACACACTCGTCAATGTGGGAGGCCGTAAAAATCATACAGAACATGTCTACAATATGTGGGGCCATATCATAACAGAATACATCTCCAGTGTGTGTGGCCATAAAAATCATACAGAACACATCTACAATGTGTGGGGCCATAGTAAAGGAGAACCGCGACGACACATATAAATCTATTTAACATTTTCATCACATGTGCATCATGCATCTATATCTCACAATATCTCACAGTGGTTGCACAGTACAGGGAAATACATATAATCACCTCAATATAAACATGCCGTACAGGCAATCACAATTCTGGCACA
>UESW01004442.1:34757-77085 GCA_900491605.1 Calamus simplicifolius | reverse complement strand
GCTCGGCCGGCCACCAAGGTCGACGGACCTCCACCGGACGCACGCCGGCACCGGTGGAGGTCACCAGCCAATCCTCAGGCCCGGCAGGTGACGGGCGCCGCCGGGCCCCGAACAAGGATTGGCACAGTGAACCGTGCCGATCTCTTTCTCTCGCTCTCTCTGGTTCTCTCTCTCTCTCTGGTTCTCTCTCTCTCTCTGGCTCTCTTTCTCTCTCTCTTCCTGGTTATTTCTCTCTGGTTCTCTCTCTCTCTCTCTAGCTCTCTCTCTCTCTGGCTCTCTTTCTCTCTCTCTCTTCCTGGCTATCTCTCTCTCAGCTCTCTCTCTCTCTCACGCTGTCTCTCTCTCTCTCGGCTCGGCTCTCTCTCTCTCTCTCTCTCTCTCTCTTTCTCTCTCTGGATCCGGGATTACTTGAAGGAGACTGATGCGCCAGCGTGAAGGAAGAAGTCCTTCTCCTCCCTATTTATTCACCTGAGCAGTGCCTCGGATCGGGGGTTTCTCGAAAGGCTAAACGCTTCGCCTGGAGCGAAGCGTTAGTCCGAGGAACCCAAAGTCATGAGCTTGGTTCATCTGAACCAAGCCTGGTTCATCTGAACCAAATCTGGTTCGTTTGAACCGGGTATTACAGTTTGCAGCTAAACAATTTCAAACTGTGTTCTTCTAATGGAGTAAAAAGACTTCGTCTGTTTTTGGGAATTCGTGATAGAAAAAAATATAAATAAATAACATATTAATATGTCATGAGATTGGGACACTTAAAGATGCTTTTCTAGAACATGAATTGGACCTAAGAAAAGATTTTTTCAATCCTCATAAATGATCGCAGGATCCACCTTAATAATAAATTTTTAGTGTTTGAATAATGTATTACGAGGGAAGTTCAGATTTTTCTAATGAGTGTTTCAGTTTTAGCTTTTAATAGGTATTTTAATTAGTTTCACGTAACCTTATAATTCTCAACATTACGATTGACTTGGACCATACGGTTATGGGTTTCATGGCTATAATGGTTAATATCTTATATTTGGATATGAAAGCCTAAATTTCTCTAACTATTTTAAATATGATATATAAAGTGCCTAAGGGTTTTATACGTTTAAATTGATTTACCCATCATAGCCCTATCAAGCTTAAGGTTTTACATGTTCAACTAATATACCTCCAAGCATTTAATTTTTAACTTCGATATTTCTAAGTCCCATCAATTCATCATGTTTAAAAAATGCTTCAGGACTAACACCTTTTGTTAGAGGATCAACAATCATGTGATTAGAAGGTAAATAACTTATACCAACTTCTTTATTTTCAATAACATCTTGTATATAATGATATTTAACTCTAATATGTTTATCTGTTGAACTATTTGGTCTACTATCAATTAGTGTAATTGGTGTATGATTATCACAATATATGTGAGGAAGTCCAAGAAGAATGCCTAACTTTATATCATTTATAAATTTTTGTATCCAAACAATATAAATAGATGATGTACTGCATGCAATATACTCATTTATAAATCTTTGTAGCTTCCCCGAAACGAAACGTATTTAATGGCTCCTTCGGCCCCGTCGCGTCCTCTTTAAAAGGGGAGTACCGGAGGACAAAACCCGGTAACTTCCGAACTGTCCTCACGCAGGCACAGGTGATGCCAATGTGGGCCGAGGCCTGGACACCTCCGACCTTGATCGCCGAAGGCCCCGATAGCTGGCACTACAAGATGGGCCGAATAGATTTTCCTTTCCTGAAAAGAATGTATGTTGCGACTCCCTCTCAAACTATCATCGGTTCCATGCCTCAACATAACTCTGCTATTTGTCTGTCCTGAATCAATTGCTCTCTAGTGAATAAATCCATCCTTATAACTGTCGCATTCCCCTTACATCACATTGGTGCAAGGAAACGAGGAACAGGGCAGAGCACCTATTAACAAGAGGGGGTCACTGTTAGGGGGCACAACAGCGTTACAGAACCCACCGGATTTGTCTTTTTGTGTTATAAAAAACAGTGCTCACGCCCGTTCAGCGGGCCGCGAGACGCAAGATTTGATTGGTCGGGAGTCGAGGCCAACAAGGGCCCTGTGGTTGTGTTGGAGACTGCCAGTGAAAATAGCGTTTGTCAATTGTCATGAGCGTCGAGTACTGAACTTTTCTCAAAAAAAAAAAAAAAAAAAAAAAAAGAAAAAAAAAAAGAAGAGAATTTACAGTTCAAAACAAAGAGAAAAGAAACAAATTTCAATAGAATTCCTCATTCACACACTTTTGTTCTTTGGAGAAAGGTATATTATGGTTACCATATTGAATTTAGGGCGAAGAGCAAAAGAAACTGGATGTGCTTTCAAATGAAGTCTTTGTCAAAGCTTTGATAAGTAGTGGTCGCACTGTAAGTCTTAAAAGATTTGGGTCATTTTCTTTTTGTGTCATAAACTTTGAAATGGTTCTGTCACACAGTACATAATTTATGACTTGAAATCTCCTTGCAGTGTATTCTTGTTTCAGAAGTGTTGATGCCAAGTCATCTTCCTTCAACGTCGGGGAACGAAGATCTTCGTCCTCTTCAAAGATTCATGCAAGAAAGTCCCCGAAGACTGGTTACACTGATGGGGACCCTCCGACGCTCAAGTAAGCAACTCGGGCATGGACAAATATTAGTCTAGCAGAGTAGAAGCTAAAGAATTTTGAGTTCAGGATCCCTTTCTCATTGTGAGTGTGGGCTTTTATACTGTCCGAGGGTCCTTTTTTCCGTTTCCAAAAGGTTGCTGATTTCGAGGTGCCGTTGTCCCATAGTGGACAGAAAGCGAGGCTGACAATGACAGGTCGCAACCGATACTGAGCATGTCAGAGGTATCTTGCCCTGCCGGCCACCTGCCAAGTGCGGCGCTACAGATGGTAGGTGGGCCTAGTCACATCAGGCATGCGTCATTACGGGGTATGGCCACGCGCTGTTGCAGTCGAGTGGTGGCCCACGTGGCCGCTGCAGACGGCTGGTGGGTCACGTGGGTGTGTCAGGTAGCTCGAGGTAGTGGGTCGCTAGGCCCGGGGCTGAGGCTAAGGGATGCCTAGTCCGATGCCGAGGCCGTCCGAGTCCGAGGTGGAAGTTCGAGGCCGAGGCTGTTCGGGGCCAAGGCGGAAGTCCAAGGCCGAGGACGAGGGGACGCTAGGTCTGAAGCCGAGGGGATGCCAGGTCCGAGGTCCGAGGTCGGGTGGACCTCGGAGGCCGAAGCCACCTCAAGGGGCCGAGGTGGGCTCCGTCAATTACCTTCACCGTTAACCCTAACGACGTTGGATCAGCCATATCAAATGCCCCTCGCCCCTGAGACGAAGCAGGCCCACTTGCAAGGTGAAAGGGGCGTCACCTCGCAAGTGGCTGGTCCAAGCGCGCCGCCAATCACCGAAGAGCACGTGTCTGTAGATGCGGCGATGCCCTAGCGAGGGCGATTTGGGGCTGTAGCAAGATCGCCCTACGCCGTCCGTCTGATCCGCAAAGATCAGTCTTGGGACGGGGGTGCCTTCTCTCGGGGCTTACGAGAAGCCACCACCATCATTGCCATGATTGTGCTGACGTCAGCGCTGCCTCACGATTAGCTGGAGGCGAAGTGTCTCACATGCCAAGCACCTACCGAGGTGATTCCGCCTATGGGGAGAGTCCACGTGACCGAGAAGGTGAGGCGGGACGATTTGAACTGATAAGTCAGGGGAAAGCTGTGTCTTGTCACTTTGCTCCATCTACTGTAGTCTTCCTTTAGCTCTCAACCTCCTGTATCCCAAGAACCAGTCTTCGCCATTTTTGCCACAGGTTAGGTCCCTGACCTTCCCGAACCTTCTCCTTCTTCTCTTGAACCCCCTATCATGGCTTCCTCACCGTCCTAGTCCTCTTCCGCCTCCCCCAAAGACCAAATCTCCTCCTCCAGGCTTCATGCCTCTCCATCTCCCACACCATCGTGGTCCTCTTCCTCCAACCCAGAGGACCACATTCCCATTATCCAACGGTGGGCCGCCGGCAGGGCTCCGGCAAGGAGTCGCCCGGCGGCCGCCGGCACCTCACTAAGGGTCAGGGCGGAATCCCCAATGGGAACCGCTTCCACGGTAACGGGCCAGGACCTGACGAATAGCATGGCCATTATCAAATCTCTAGGGAAGTAGGATTGTTCATTCCAACCCCAGACGATAGGGTAGTGCCCTCCCAACCCGGTAGGATAGCCCTATACGAAATCTCTTTCAAGCTGGGCCTTCGGCTGCCCTTCCATCCTTTCTTTGCCAACATCCTTGACTACTATTCCTTGACCCCCACCCAGCTGGTCCCGAACTCCCTCCGAACCATCTGTGCTTTCATCGTCCTCTGCCATTTCCACTGCATCACACCCAAACTCTCTCTCTTCCGATGCTTCTATACCCTCCGACAACAGGCAGGTTGGTGGTTGTTTCAGCCCCGACCCGGCCGAGTCCTTAAGTTGTTCCTTCCCTCTTCTGTTAAGGGATAAAAATCCGATTTTTCTTTGCTGACCTTGATGGGGTTAAGCTCAGGTGGGGGGACCCAGACCTTAGGCCCAACGCAAACTTAATCGTGCTCCCGGGGGACAAGGAAGCGTTGGGGCAGCTGTTGACGGCCAACATCCCCAGATACAACCAGCTCCTGTCGGAGGACAATCTCCGACTCGCGGGGGTCTCCACCCGAGCGGTGAGTAGCAGTCGACCTGACACTTAGCCGATTTTCCCCTTCTCTCTTTCTTCTCTTTTTTTTTGTGCTAACTCTGACCCGTGGTACAGTGATGAAGCTCCCGACCCTTAAACTCAATAGGGCCGCCGCAAAGAGGAAGAGGCCCTGGAGGGGACAATCGAGGGGCAGCAGGCTCTAGCCCCTGAGCACCAGGTTGCATGAGTCTCCCCGCCACCCGAGCATCAAGAGCCTCCGGCCACACCGGAGGTGGATCTGACGGCAGACACCCCCCCAGAGGGGGTGAGGATTGTGTTGCCCAGATGTAGTAACCCAAGAGGGGGGTGAATTGGGTTATTAAAAAAATTAATAGCTATGCAGATATATGTGCTTTCAACCCTAATCTTGATTTGCAGTGGTGAAGTGGGGTGCACAATAATCAACAGAAAAGCAAGCAATCACAAACACACAGAAGTTATAGTGGTTCGGTGCCAAACTCAGTACCTACATCCACTCCCCAAAATCTTTGGGAATTCCACTAATCGTATCACAACGATTACAACCTCTAGCCAAACCAGGCTAGCCCTCTTGTTTATACGGCACAAGGCAGCCAAAAATCCCTAGCCAAACCTAGGCTAGTCCTCTTGTTTCACGGCACAAGGAAGCCAAATACCCCTAGCCAAACCTAGGCTAGTCCTCTTGTTTAAATGGCACAAGGAAGCCAACAACAAACCAGGGTTCACTAACCCTTTTACAAGATAATCAGAGTATGTAAAGGAGAAGCTCCTACAAAGAGCAAATATTCAGAATATACTTTACAACTTTTTGAAGCAATAAACTCAGCAATAAATGAACTAGGTTGAAATAGCTGAAGTCTTGAATGCTTGAAAAGCTTCAATGATTCGGACGACCTTTCGGAGCAAGGAATGGACTTGAATGCACAGCAACCACTCAACAAATATTCAATGAAAGCTCTTTTATTGGATTTTTCTCTCTTTAAAATTTCTTTTTCAAAAATCGTCAAGGTGTGCTTCTAATCCCAGCTATTTATACCCATCTAACAAGAAAATATCCGTTAGATACATAAGAAATAAATGGAAATAATAACGAGAAGAAAATATAACCGTTAAACATGTTTCCCTTAAGCATTGAATGCAGATCTCCATTTGAGAAAGCACTGCAAAAATTTTAAAATCCAAAAGTTAAATATAGCTTGAAATAGCAAGAGAGAGAGAGTAAGAGAGAAAGAACACTCTTAAGAGCTCAGGCAGCGGTTGACTGAAAAATAAATCCAAGTAGTTGAGGATATGAATGCCATCGTCCAAGAGTTAAGCAAGGACCTCAGCTAGCTAATCAGTTAGCTAACCAGAGAGACCAAAGACAAATAAGACGTCCACAGGTATCTCTTCAGTCAGCTAGAGGGTTGCTAGTTAGCTCTCCAGCTAACTCACAATACAAAAAGCAATGGCCAGCAGGGTAAAAAGTTGAATACTTAGTTAACTAGGCAGCTAACTAAGCAACGGTCAGTTAGCTCTTTAGTTAACTATCAGGAAAAAGCAACGGCAGAGGAAAAGTTTCATGCATCCATAGTTAGCTCTCCAGCTAACTGAATTTGAATCCCTCTCAGCTGCAGGAGAAAAATAAAACAGTTAGTTAGCTGAATAGTTAACTGAATGAAACGTCAGCTAGCTAAAGGTTTCTCAGCTAGCTCCATAGATAGCCAAACAGTTAACTAAGAAAATGCCAGCTAGCTAAAAGGAGTTGCAGTTAGCTAACAAGACATCCAGCCAGCTAGCTAAAATTTGAGGGAGTTCAGCCAAAGCACTGTGATGAGCGAATTAGTTAGCTGAAGGAATTCCAGCTAGCTAACAAGCTAGCTCACCAGTTAACTAAAAGAAAATGACGTTCGGCCAGGCACCTGAGACAAATTTCTTAGTTAGCTGAAAGAGCTCCAGCTAGCTAACAAACTAACTCACCAGCTAGCTAAAAAAGGAGGACGTTCGGCCAGGCACTTGAGACAAGTTTCTTAGTTAGCTGAAAGAGCTCCAGCTAGCTAACAAACTAACTCACCAGCTAGCTAAAAAAGGAGGACGTTCGGTCCAAACACTGTGAAAATTTTCCAGCTAGCTGAAAGTCGTGCCAGTTAGCTAAATAGAATAACAAGCTAGCTAACCAGTTAACTCCAAGGCTAATAATCATATTCAAAGCAAATTAAATGAAGTACTTTCTTACCAGTCGATTTTACATGAAGATACTTACTTGCAAGGCGAACAAACTTCCCTGTATCAATCTTAGAATTGCTTAATTTATTTTGTAATCATCAAAATCAATCTGGGGTCAACAGATTGAAAGGGCAATGGTGGGGCCCCAAGTCCCTACCAAACCGATCCCGACAAAGGCAGAGCAAAACTGGGGAGAGGGGCCTTTGGTGGCAGCGAGTCCGCCTCCAGAGGAAGTACTGGCGGGCAGCCCCGCGCAGCCCGCGCCCGAGCCTGACGAGACCACCGAGAGAAGCAAGGTCGGGCTGACCCTCGTAGGACCTCTATCATGGACGATGGGCACCAAGTGGAGCGGGTCATCTCCCAGATTATCTTGCTTGAGTTCCAGGAGGAGCTCAGGCACCTGGGGGCATCAACATTCTTCCTAAAGGCCTTTGTGGCTCTCGTCCGGGTAAGTAACCCTATGACCTTTAGCTTTAAATATAGCTTTTTAGGTAGTGACTGATGCATTCTAAATGCAGGTGGCAAACTCCTTGGTGGCCACAAGGGAGGTGATCAATGAAGGAGAGGCCATCATCCATCAGGCCCGACGGGATGCCGAAGAGGCCCAGACTCGGGCCAAAGTGGCCGAGAGGGCCCTGGAGGCGGCAAGGACCGACCAAGCTGCCGAGATAGCAGAAGCTACCATGCAGGCGGAAATCGAAGCCAATCGGGCCCGAGCGGCACTAAACCAGCTCGGGGAGGCCGAGAGTCTTGTTGAGGCCAGAAATATACGCATCGCCAAACTAGACTCGGCCATCTAGACGGCCGAGGCCAGGGCCGAGCGCACCGAAGAGAGGGCGGAGCATGCCGAAGAGAGGGAGAGGGACCTGCCTCCCTGGTCGTGGAGAAGGAGGCTAGGGCCCAGTAGGTGGAGGCTGCCACGGAGGCCAGGGTTGCAGCGGCCATAGATGAGTTCAGAGCGTCCGAGCGCTTTGCAGACGAGCTAACCGAGACCTCGGCGGATGCCTACCTTCAGGGGTTCCAGTGCAGGAAGGAGAAGGTGGCCCGAGACCTGAACTTCCCCCAAGCGCTGGAGGTCGATTCGGACCGCATGTCTGAAGTGGCCTCATTCGATGATGAGCCCGCTGCAGCCGATCCATAGACTTGTATTTTCCTTTCAATTTTTGTACCACGTTCAGCCCAGTAGGCATTTTGTAAGCACTTTTCTATTAATGAAAATACTTTGGTTATCTGAAGTGTTACATTTGAGTCCTTGGCTCGCTGACGTGGGACCCCTAGGGGCTTCGTCGGCACCGAGGGGCAGTGTCTGCCCATTCACCACGAGCAACTTCGCGACTTAGCTACTACGTAGGGCCGGACCCCTAGGAGAGCCGAGGTCGGATTAGGGATTACGTCTGTCCTGGGCCACCAAGTGTCGATGGGACATCGACCCTCGGTGCCGATGGGACATCAGTTTTGAAACACCAAGGTGGACTCAGGCCTCTGAGTACCGATGGAACATCGGTCTTGGGACGCCGAGGTGGACTCGAGCTTCTGAGTACCGATGAAACATCGGCCTTGGAATGCTAAGGTGGACTCGGGCTTCTGAGCACCGATGGTACATCGGCCTTGGAATGCCGAGGTGGACTCAGGCTTCTGGCCAGTGGTTTTTTTAACTTCTTTCTTTTGGCCAGGCAATGGCCTGGCCATGGACTGTGGCCAAGCCATGGCCGACCGCGGCCGTGGCTGGCGACGACAGCCACGGGGGCTGTGGCTGGCGACAGGGGAAGGGGGGCTAGGGGTGTTGACCCAATTATTTATTTTGATGATTAATAAAAGACATGAGTATATTCATTTTGTTTCTAATAGATTTAACAAGTGTTTCAAGGATTAAAATGTTTAATCAATCAAAAAGAATAAATAAATATGTTTTGAATCAATGTTTTAAAAGAACTTTTCAAAGTTCAAAGCTTGGAGTCGACACCCAAATAGTCAGGAGCCGACCCCAAGGCGTATCACACTACAAGAAAATAGTATAATAGTGACGAAAATTTCTATCACTGTTTCGTCACAAACTGGGTTTAGTGATGGATTAGTGATGGAAATCTTATCGTCACCATTTTTGCCGTCACTAAATTTAATGACGGAAAGAGCGTCCGTCACAAAATAATAGTAATGGATTTGTGACGAAATATTTTGTCACAAATTTATGATGAAATATTCCGTCATAAATTTGTGACGAAATATTCCATCAAAAATTTATGACGAAACATATTTTTTGTCACTAAATTGTGACGGATTAGTGACGAACCATCCGTCACTCATCATTCCGTCACTATTACATCACAAATATTTTTGTTACTATTCCATCACAATTTAGTGACGAATTATTGACAAAAAATTTAGTCACTAAAACTTTCGTCACTAGTCCGTCACAAATATTCCGTCACGGTTTAGTGATAGATTGTTGATGGAATGCATGTCACTAATAGCTCCATCACTATGCCATCATAATTTGCTGATGGATTAGTGACGAAAGAATCCATTAATCATCCGTTATTGTTCCATCACTAATCAATCACTAATATTTTCATCACTAATCCATCATTATTATTTTATCAAAAATTCATCACTAATCCATCATTAACCTAATAAAATTTTATCCAAAAAGGATCCACCGCCAAGCAGTAGATTCTGGAATCATTTCCGATATATCTAATTAATGCAGTACTAAGTCAGAAAAGTCCATAGTCAATTGTGGAACTTTGAATAAATTCATTGAAACGGTGAGCCACCACCAACTCCATTAATTAAAATGGGCCAGCCGAGTAGCCGACTTCATTAAAGCCATTATAGACATTTCCACACATGAACCCCTGGTATGAGCACAGCACTAATCTCAAGTTAGAATCACTCGCTTTCTAAAACAACAAGCTTCGCCAATCTTGGCTTAATTTATCATTTACTAAATTTCTAACCAAGAAATTAAAACCTTCTAACTGATGGGGCTTCATTTGCTTCAAATGCCTTGGATGGATAGAAATTTCAGCTGCTATAAAATCTTCTGAAACTTTAGGTGCAGAGTAATGAAACATTTCATCCCTGTGTTTCGTGATCCGGACAAGTGAGTCCTTGCTGGCCGTGAAGCCTAAAATACAAAAGAGCAACAGTCAAATTGATGATATGTATTCATGAATATAATAAGTATAAAATCCTTTACAATCAATGTTTAATAAGTTGACTGATTACTATAACAATTAAGAATAGATAAACTGTAGTTACGTCTTTGCATCCATCTATACTGAGATCATGATATTGGAACTATCGCAAGCAATGTTTTAATTGTTGAAGCCTCATATACAACATTGGCTCTTTCCCTAACATAACAGCTTAAGATTTTGAGGTCCAGTGGTTAGTTAACATTCATGATAGAATGCATGGCATGCCACTCAAACTGAGAGATCGCAATGGCATTGTCATCTCCAAAGAGATACAAATTAGATTTTCACTAAAACTGGATTCTATACACCGTGTTCTTTTTTTCATTTTGACTTTTGAGCTTTTCTTCTCTATTATTTTCTTTCACAAACCTAGTTTAGCATTGATTTATTTCTCACAAACCAAGAGGAAAAGTCAGAAAAAAAAAAAGGTTCTCAGGTTTATTCAATCAATAGAGGTACCATAAGAAAGATTAACTCCTTGCTTGTTGGTGGATTCCCACAACAAACAACAAAATAGACACTACATCATTTTACACCAAGGAACACCTTCTGAAATATTAGCAACAAATTCATCTATACTTAGTATCAAAATTGGCTTAGTGCCAATCCTATTGTCACGGGAAATATATTGACTAAACAAGAAGATGGCCTCTATTCTTGACCTTTAGGTATATATTAATATAATGTATTTTTAAAATTTTTTGTTCAATTACTCTTTCTCACAACTAAATAAAGTCACTCCAATTTAATTTCTTATTGCTATAACAATTTTGAATATCATCTCTATTCTTATAAATAGGCATCACAATACTTACTCCAATCGTATGATACCTTCTTGGTTTTCAAAATGTCAATGACTAACTGAGAATGGCAAGTTAACCCAATATGTCCCATAACTAACCAACTCAATAGATATTTCATGTGGCCCTGATATAGGTTGACGAATATGGAAAATTATTGTTATCATAGTCAACACAACAAACTATAATAGTCCAATAGAGTCCAAAATTGGTCATTTCTCCCTCTGAAAACTAGAAAATAAGAAATTTGCACAAAATGAAGTAAAGTTTATTTCTATTCTAGTGTATATCAAATTACTTCCATAAAATACTTGAGCATCCAGACAACTCATTAGACATTATACAATCTTAAATCATGGCCTAAACCAACATTGAGTAAACATCAATGTAAAATATTCGCATGAGTGGTTCATAAACACCAAATAATATTAACCGCAATTCCGCACAGAAATTTACTAAGTTTAAACTAAATCAAACCAGCATGCCTGGTTGTCTGAAGTTAAAAAAATTGATAGGAAGCATCTGTGGAAATAATTTGCAAATATATACTCAAGTAGAGGACTTGCCTGGTAGCAGCCAATAACAAGCAAAGATGGATGAGTGGGATGGAAAACACATGAATGGAACTTGTTTCCATTACAACTCAGCTCATGCACGCATTCACCTTCACTCCCTGAACTAAATGACCACACTCGGACAGAGTCTTCACTAACAGAAGCCAGAAACTCACCTGAAGGATTCCAGCACACAGAATCAACGTGTTTCCTGTGTCCCTACAGTTTAACAACAATGTCACATTAAAAATATCACAGGAATATATTAAGCTCACTTGCAAACTAGAGTATCACTAATGTAAATTTAAACATTGACAATCACACATAATCATATCTAGCAATAATTTCAAGAAATTTAATTTTAGGAAAGTTGCTAAAAATACAGCAGTGCATGCTTCTGCCTTTGCCTTCACTTCCAAACAAAGATGTTGGCAAAATATAGCAACAACAGGCAATCAAGAGATAACTGGGTAATAGTGTGATACAAAATCTCTACTGCTAGAATTACACATAATCCAAAGAAATAGAACAAATAGATATCATTCAGCTTGTCTCACACCAATGTATGGATTCCCATACAAATGTTCATGGGCATATCAGGTGTGTTTGCAGGCTATAAGCATAAATATACCGTTTGTGGTTTTGCATGGAAACCATCACAACTATGGCAGAAAAAACAATACATTAACAAAGGGGATTCTTGACTTTGTTTCAACGAAATTAAGGGTACCAATTCATAAGACTAGAATTCCGGTCATGCTGAAGCAAAGGAAGGATTTTACATAACAAAGCCAGAAAGATCAAACCCCAATCCAAAACCTTTAAGCTGATTGCATCAAACAAATCTCGAAAGCATATATAAAATGCATGCAGTTTTGGAGCAGAGAAGCGAGTCAGCCGCTGAGGCGAGAAGCAGATGCGAGTGCAACTGCTTGAGCCCAAACCTTGAGCCTAGCCTTCACATCCCTCGGGTCATCACCTGCTTCAAAAAAGAAGATTAAATTATATACTTCTTAGAGTTAGGCTAGTGGTAGTGGAGTGGTAAATTAACAAGAAGTGGTGGTTGGTGATCTTAGAGAGTATATGGTATAAGACCTCTATTTAACTTACCAGGGCTGGAGATCCTCCAGTTGGCGATGGGGGAATTGCCGCCGCTGCTGGTATCCACCGTCGATCCGGAGAAGGCGCAGGGGATCTCGACCGTCCAATCACAGGGCAGCTCCAGCCCCAGATCCCGGCACGCCTTCACCTCCTCCATATCCATAGACAACGTCCCCACCCCGCCTGTCGCCCATACCAAAACCCTACACTCGCCGGTGTCCATCCCCTCCGCCGCCGCCTCCTCTGCCGACCGCTTCTTCATCTCCCACGCCCGCTCCAGCCACCGCTCTCTCGTCCTCCGCCGCCTCCTCCCCCCGTCCCCCCCGCCCCCACCACTCCGGCCCAGCGCCTCCGTCTCGCTCGTGTAATCCTTTACGAACCACCCCGACCTCCCCGTCAGCGGCATCCCCGGTAGCGACACCGCCCCCGTCGATGCCGAGTCCTCGTCGGAGTCCTTCCCCTCATCCTAGCTTGGGGGATTAGAGAAGAATCTGGGGGGATCAGAGAAGGAGCCTGCCGACGAGGGGGGGGGGGATCAGAGGTAAACCTAGAATCTAGGGGAGAGGGGGGGGGGGCGGGATCAGAGATAAACCGCATCTGCCTGCCGACGGGGGAACGCTCGCGAGGGATTAATGACCCGACTCTGAGAGAGATGAGAGGCGTGGTAGAGTGAACCTGAGAGAGATTGGGCAGGGCTACTGTGGCCAATGCGGCCACGTTTGCTTCTATTCTTCACAATTATTGTTCTGCCTCTGGTCAGAAGTTAATAATGCTAAGTCTGTTATTTGTTTTAGTCCGCGGGTGACTTCTTCTCGGAAGGGGACTATCAAGCAGATCATGGGGATTTCTGTGCAGTCAGAGTGTCTCTCCTATCTGGGTATTCCTATTACTGGCAGAAGGCCTAAGATCTCGGACTTTAGTAAGCTCGAATTGAGGATTCGTGATCGGCTGGAGGGGTGGCAGGTTACTGGGCTATCTATGATGGAAAGGATCACTCTTATTCGATCAGTGCTCACATCTCTTCCTCTCTATCTCTTATCTAATGCTGCTGTCCCTTTGACTTGTCTAAGGAGGATTGAGCGTTATTTCAGAGATTTTCTTTAGGGATCGTCCCAGGATGGTCATGGTGTTCATCTTTTAGCCTGGGATTATGTCTGTCTGCCGCTTTCCGAGGGGGCCTTGGGATCCAGTCCTTGACTGCTCGAAGGGAGGTCTTGATTGCTAGGCATGCTACTCGTTTTTGCTTGATCCGCACTGTATGTGGAGTTCCTTTATGCATGGCAAGTATGGGGATTGGACTCCCTCCACTAACCTACAGTCTGTTCGGGGTCACTCTTTTTTCTGGAAAGAGGTTTGTACTCATGCTCCGGCCATCCTTCATAGTATCTCCTGGATTCTTGGCAATGGTGCTTCTGTGGATGTTGCTTATGATTCCTAGATCGCTGACCTTTCATTGTCTTGATGGCCTACTTTCGTCAGCACTGATATTCCCCTTGACATGCGAGTTAGTGATCTCACGGTGCCGGATCATTCTTCCTGGTCTACTCCTCTGTTATCCCATTTCTTTGGCGAGGAGCTTATGCGACGTATAGCTGCTATCCCTCTTTCTCCTGGGCACTCCCCCGACATCAGGGTTTGGAGGCGGTCCGGTATTCCGAGCGCTCCCATCAGGGACATCATCAAGATTTACCGTGTTTCATCCCGACCGTTGACAGATATGGCTTGGATTTGGCGTCTTCCCATTCATCCTAGAGTTCTGTCTTTTTCTATGGAAGATTGCTCGGAATTGTCTTCCTACATGCTCGGTTATTTCTAGATGTGGCCTGGGGATTCAGCCTACGTGTCCGATATGCGGTATTGAGGAGGAGGCGGTGGATCACGCCATCTTCACTTGTCTCAGAGCTCATCACATTTAGGAGATCGCTAGCGTCAAGCCTTGGGCTGTCGCGTCATCTTCTCTTTCTTTATCTTTCCTTGACTTGATCAGGCAGGATGTTAGGAGAGGTAGCAGCAAGCAGGGTGTGACGAGGGCTTACATTGCTTACCAGATCTGGTTATCCCGAACCAGATTGTCTTTACTCAGGAGCCTACTCCGTCTTTCAGGGTTATTCGGACTGCCTTGTCCTTATCTACTGAGTACACGTCCCATCGTCTAGTTTATAATTTTGATAGCCCTAGCCTCTGGGATTCCATGCTGCCTCGGCAGCGCACCGGAGAACGGTCTTTATTTCTTGGGAACCCCTCCCTCCAGGGTTTATCAAAATCAACTTTGATGGGAGTGTTCGAGGCAGATCTGCCGGATCGGGTTATGTCATTCGGGGTTCTGACGGTACTATGATTGCTGCTGGGGGATTTGGACATCTCGATTCGTCGGTGCCGCTTGCAGAGCTTTATGCTGCGTGGGCTGGAGTTTCCTGTTCTATCCGCAGTCTCGATGCCCGTCGTATTATCCTTGAGGGTGATGCCCTCACGGTGATTTGATGGCTTCGCCAGGATCATTGCGCACAGTCGCCTACCAACCCTTTGATCTCTGATATTCGTTCTCTCCTACAGGGGGTTCACAGCATACAGATCAGCCATATCTTTAGGAAAGCCAACTCAGCGGCTGACTGGATCGCCGCTAGAGTGGCTGATCATTCTGGATTCTGGTGCTGGAAGCCCGGTGAATGGTGTCCCTTCTGGTTTGAACTTAATTTTGTATTCTGATAGTGTGGGACTGAGTCACCCTAGAGTGGTGTGATTCCCGTTTGTACCAAAAAAAAAAAAAAAAGAGCAGCGATAAAGATATTAGGAGGGCATTTAATAATCTAAATAAGAATTCTTATCTTAAGGTGATATAAGATCACCATATTTGATATATTATATTTAAATAAATAAAATTTTCAATAAGATATGAACCTATTTTGCTAGTATATGATATTTTACCATTATTTCATATTGCTTATTATAATATTTAAATTAAATTATAACATTCTTTAATTATATAATACATAATATATAAAAATAATAAAATTTAAAAATATTTTATTATTTTTTATTTTAATATTAATTCTTTTAAAAATATTAGACATGCAATTATTTATAATAAAAATATTATTATTATATAAATTATTAATTTTTTTATTTTACTTTCTTTCTTCTCATTCAAATAAAAAAATATTAAAAGTATAATTTGGTGACGGAAGGGCAATTCGTCACTAATTCGTTACTAATATAGTGACGGATTGCTCTTTTGTCACTAATTTTGTGATGGATTAGTGATGGAAGGGCAATATGTCACTAAATTAGTGATGGATGAAGAAATCCGTCACTAAATTAGTGACGGATTGCTCTTCCATCACTAAATTAGTGATGGATAGGGCAATCCGTCACTAAATTAGTGACGGATTAGTGATGGAAGGCCAATCCGTCACTAAATTAGTGATGGATGGGGCAATCCATCACTAATTTAGTGATGGATTGCTCTTCCGTCACTAATTAGTGATGAATTAGTGACGAAAGGATTTAGTGATGGATTGCTCTTCCGTCACTAATTAGTGATGAATTAGTGACGAAAGGGCAATCCGTCACTAATTTAGTGATGGATTTCTCATCCATTACTCATTTTGATGATTAGTGATGGAAAATAATTCGTCACTAATCACTAATCTGTGACAGATTAGTGACAAAAAAGTAATCCATCATTAAGTTAGTGACGGATTGCCTCATCCGTCACAAAATTAGTGATGGATTGCCCAATCCGTCACTAAATTAGTGATGGATTAGTGACGGAAGAAATCCGTCACTAATCCATCACTAATTTAGTGACGGATTACTCTTTCGTCACTAATTTGTTATGGATTAGTGACGAAAGGGCAATCCATCACTAAATTAGTGATGGATTTTCCCATCCATCACTAATTTTGATGGATTAGTGATGGAAAATAATTCGTCACTAATTAGTGACGATTGTTTTCCATCACTAATTTGTAACAGATTAGTGACGAAAAAGCAATTCATCACCAAGTTAGTGACGGATTACTCTTCCGTCACTAATTTGTTATGGATTAGTGACGAAAGGGCAATCCGTCACTAAATTAGTGACGGATGTGATAGTCCATCACTGATTTTAATTTTTTGTCACTATTTTGTTACTAAACCGTCACAATTTAGTGACAAAAATTTCCATCACTAATTTTCATCACTATTTTGACATTTTCTTGTAGTGTCAAAAGGTTTCTGGTACTTTGGCACGATCTGGAGTCGACACCCAGGGTTTTGGAGCCGACTCCAACCTAAGATATAGAGAAGTGCATTCTGTTTCAGTTTCTGGAGCTGACACCTAGAATTTGGGAGCCAACACCTAAGATTTCGGAAGCCAACACCTGAGTTTCTGGAGCTGACTCTAACCTGAGAACAGAGAATGTGTTTTTATGAATTTTCTGGAGCCGACACTTACAGTTTCTGGAGCCGACTCCCGAAAGCGACGAGCCGACACTTACCTTTCTCGGACACAACTCCTCAATAACTTTTTCTTTACTATTTTTGAACACTCGACTTGGAGCCGACACCTGAAAAGTTGGAGCCGACTCTAACCTGTTAGGAATGGATTTTTTATCTGTCAGAATGGACTTCAACGGTAATATTTCTTTTCACCTAACCTCTAACGGCTATTTTCTTTGTGTGTAGAAGAATCTATACATCTCACAATGGCTATATTTCTTACCTAAACCTAGATTAAGAGATCTATATAAAGGAAAAATTGTTCGTTTGAAGAGAGAGAGCACATACAAAAGAAAAGAAGAAAAATCAAGAAAAATACTCTGTGAAAAAGAGAGAGAAATCAATAAGAAAGACTTAGAGCTCAAATCCATCATCCTCAGAAAGCTTAAAGAGAAATCCACAAGCTTCTCAAGTTCAAACCAAGGAGATTTCCAACATTTGAAGAGAGAAAGCAAAAGCCCCAAATCCTCAACTTCTCAACTGCAATTTCAGTGAAGAATCTGAGCTGAGGCCTGATTCAATCTTTCAAAGGAGAAGAGGAAAAGAAGAAAAGCATACATTCAAAGAGCTTCAATCTTCTCTTACCTTGCTTATTTATTTACATATTTGCTCATTTAAAGGAGCTGTTTTGTACTCTAAACTCTATTTTCCATTTGTGTTTGCTGATTCAATCAGGGAATTGAATTAGTGGAAGTAGTATACCTTAGTACAAGCTAAGGATAGCTTGTGGTTGGGTTGTGTGCTGGTGAGCCCGGAAAACCAGCTGGGTTCATTGTAATCCCGAGGGAAAACAATAAGTTTTGAGTTGTGTGCTTGTAAAACAACTTCGCTATAATCAAGTAGATTATAGTGTGGACCCAAGTGATACTTGGGAGTGGACGTAGGTGTTGGATACACCAAACTACTATAAAATCTTTGTGTTTGTCATGTTTGGACTCTCTCACTCTATCTCTTTATTTGTGCTTAGCATTTATCTTGCACTTAATCTCTTTTAATTCAAAGCACATAGCTTCAAAAGGTTAAATTCTTAAGAACCCAATTCCCCCCCCCCCCCCCCCTTGGGTTGCCATCTGGGCCAACAATTGGTATCAGAGCTAGTGCTCATTATTTATTGATCACACGATCAAGAGCTAAAGATCCAAATGGCAGCTCAAGCTGGATCTTTATTTGCTGAAGGTCATTCTACTAATAGACCTCCTTTGTTTAATGGTTCGAGTTATTCTTATTGGAAAGCTAGAATGAAAATTTTTATTCAAGCTTTAGATTATGAACTTTGGAGTGTAATCACTAATGGACCAAGCACACCCACACACTTGGTAGATGGTTCAATAGTTCCTAAACCCGAAAGGGATTGGAATGAGAACGATAGGAAAATGGCTCAGCTTAATGCAAAAGCCATGATTATTTTATATTGTGCTTTAGATGCTAATGAGTTCAATAGAATTTCTACATGTATTTTGCAAAAGAAATTTGGGATAGATTAGAAGTTACCCATGAGGGTACTAATCAAGTTAAAGAATCTAAAATCAATATTCTAGTGCACAAGTATGAATTGTTTAGCATGGAACAAAATGAAACCATCACATGCATGTACACTAGATTTACTGATATTGTAAATGGTCTAAAAAGTCTTGGCAAGACCTACACTAACTCTGAATTGGTTCATAAAATTCTTAGGTCTCTTCCAAGGACATGGGAAGCAAAGGTAATTGTAATCCAAGAAGCCAAGGACCTCAACACCTTACCTTTGGAGGAGCTACTTGGATCATTGATGACCCATGAACTGACCATGAAGCAACATCAGGAGGAGGAAGTCAAAAAGAAGAAAATAATTGCCCTTAAAGCTGCAGAAAAGGAGATAAGCAGCAGTGAGGAAGAAGAGGAAGATGATGAGACAGCTCTCCTTACTAGGAAATTTAAGAAATTTATGCAAAGAAGGAGACCCTTCCATAAGAAAAGATATGGAACAAAAATGGAAGGAGAAAGAGAAAAGGAGAAGGACAAGGACAAAGAAAAAGAGAAAGACTACCTCATATGTTATGAATGTAAGAAACCGGGGCACTTTAGATATGATTGTCCTCAACTGAAAAAGGGGCACAAGAAGAAGAAAAAGGCATATGTTGCAACATGGAGTGAAAGTGATGAATCCTCATCGAGAAGGAACAAAAGGAAGTTGCAAACATTTGCTTTATGGCAAACGACGACAATGAGGTAAGTTCTGAAACACCTTGTGATGATTTTACTTTTGAAGAATTATATGATGCATTTAATGAATTAGTTAGTGATTTTAAAGTTTTAAAAAAAAACAAATCTTTAAAAAATAATTTAAATCTTGCCAAAGAGAAGGATAAACTAACTCATGAAGTTGAAAAACTAAAATCTGAAAATAAAAATTTGCTAAAAGAAAAAGAGTTAATTTCTAATGAAAATATTAATTTAAAGAGAGAAGTTGATAAATATAGAAATAGTTGATAAATTTACATATAGCTCTGAAAAACTTAATTTGCTATTGAGTAATCAAAGAGCTGTATTTGATAAGGCTGGATTAGGTTATAGACCTAATAAGAAACAAAAGTATGTTAAAAACTTCTTTAGAAAAGAATAGATAAGAATGATTTTTCATGTTATTGCTGTAACAAAAAGGACATAAAGCCTATGAATGCAATTTTAGAAAACTTAATAAGAATTTAAGTATTAAAGGAAAGAAAATGGGTTCCAAAAGGAACAATCTTTGTTGCTACTAACCATGAAGGACCCAAGAAAGCTTGGGTACCTAAACAGAAAGTTTGATTACTTTGCAGGAGTGTCTTGCGGCCAAAAGATCAAAACGAAAGTGGTATCTTGATAGCGGCTGCTCAAGGCACATGACGGGTGACAAGGAGCAATTCATCACCCTTGAAGATAAAAGAGGAGGAGTTGTCACATTTGGAGACAATGGTAAAGGCCAAATTATGGATTTGGTAAAATTCAGATAACTCCCTTTACTTTTATAGAAAATGTTTTATATGTAGATGGTTTAAAGCATAATTTAATTAGTATTAGCCAACTGTGTGATAAAGGTTTTAAAGTTTCATTTGAAGCTTCTATCTGCACTGTTTCTAATCCCATTGACAATAGCATTGTATTTATTGGTAATAGAAATGGCAATGTATACTTAATTGATTTAGACAATTTGTCTACTAGTAATCATTGCTTAGTAGCTAACAATGCTAATGAAAATGAGATTGGATGGTTATGGCATCGTAGATTAGGTCATGCAAGCACACACCTAATTTTAAAATTAATTAAAATGGATTTAGTTAAAGATCTTCCAAAGCTAGATTTTGAAAATAACAGAATTTGTGATGCATGTCAATTAGGCAAACAAACTAGAAACTCTTTCAAATCAAAAAATGTAGTTTCCACTTCTAGGCCATTAGAGCTACTTCATATGGACCTTTTTGGACCTACTAGAACCACTAGTCTAGGAGGAAAGAAATATGGTCTTGTGATAGTAGATGATTATTCTAGATACACTTGGGTATTGTTTTTGGCTCATAAGGATGAGACTTTCTCAATATTTCTAAAATTTTCAAGAAAGTCACTAATGAAAAAAACAACACCATAGTGTCTCTTAAAAGTGATCATGGCACAGAATTTGAAAATTTTATTTAAAAATTTCTGCATTGAACATGGCATTCATCATAATTTTTCTGCACCTAGGACACCACAACAAAATGGAGTTGTAGAAAGAAAAAATAGGACTCTAGAAGATATGGCCCGTACCATGCTATGTGAAAGCCAACTCCCAAAGTACTTCTGGGCGGAAGCTATAAACACGCATGTTACATTCTTAATAGAGCCCTAATTAGGCCAATCCTTAAGAAAACACCTTATGAATTATGGAATAATAGAAAACCAAAGATAGGTTATTTTCATGTATTTGGCTGTAAATGTTTTATTCATAATAATGGAAAAGATAATCTTGAAAAATTTGATGCAAAATCAGATGAAGGTATATTCTTAGGATATTCAACAACTAGTAAAGCCTATAGAGTATTCAATAAGAAATCCTTAATTGTAGAAGAATCTATTCATGTAGCTTTTGATGAGTCTTTAGCATCAAGTTCAGAGAAGATTGATGATGAGGAAGATACAAATATACTAGAAAGGATATTGAAAAATTAAATATTGATGTATCTTCAGATCATGAACAAGAAGCTAAAGATGATGATTCACCTAGGATTGATGATATTGATACTAATCATAATGAAGTAGATCTTCCTAGAGATTGGAGATATGCCTATGGTCATCCAAAGGAATTGATTATTGGTGATCCATCTCAAGGAGTAAGAACTAGGTCATCTATGAGGAATATCAATAATCATCTTGCATTTGTATCTCAAATTGAACCTAAAACTGTTGAAGAAGCTGAAAAAGATAGTAATTGGATGCTAGCTATGCAAGAAGAATTAAATCAATTTACTAGGAATAATGTATGGTCCTTAGTTGATAGACCTAAAGGTCATTCAGTTATAGGATCTAAATGGGTATTTAGAAATAAATTGGATGAAAATGGCATAGTAATTAGAAATAAAGCTAGATTAGTTGCAAAAGGATATAATCAAGAAGAAGGAATTGATTTTGATGAAACTTTTGCACCTGTAGCTAGATTAGAAGCAATTAGATTACTACTTGCATTTGCATGTCATATGAACATAAATTTATTTCAAATGGATGTTAAAAGTGCATTTTTAAATGGTTTTATAAATGAGGAAGTATTTGTGGAACAACCACCTGGTTTTGAAGATCATGAATTTCCAAATCATGTTTTTAAATTGCACAAAGCACTATATGGTTTAAAACAAGCACCTAGAGCTTGGTATGATAGGTTAAGCAAATTTCTGATTGAAAATGATTTTACTAGAGGAAATGTAGACAAAACCTTATTTTTGAAAAGGAAAGACAAAGACTTATTAGTAGTACAAATATATGTAGATGATATTGTATTCGGTGCTACTAACAATCTCTTGTGTCAAGAATTTGCTAAGTTAATGCAGGGTGAATTCGAAATGAGCATGATGGGAGAACTCAACTTCTTCCTAGGACTTCAAATCAAGCAAAGTAAAGAGGGGATTTTCATCAACCAAACAAAGTACACAAAGGAACTTCTCAAGAAGTTTGGAATGGAATCAATCAAACCCCTTGGAACACCTATGAGTCCTTCATGCAAATTAGACAAAGATGAAGATGGTAAGAAGGTAGATCAAAAATACTATAGAGGTATGATCGGATCTCTACTTTACTTAACAGCAAGTAGACCAGATATCATGTTTGTTGTTTGTCTATGTGCTAGATTTCAATCAGAACCTAAAGAATCTCACTTAATTGCTGTGAAAAGAATTTTAAGATATCTAAGTGGAACTAAAAATGTAGGATTATGGTATTCTAGAGACTCAACACTGAACTTAATTGGATATTCTGACTCTGATTATGCTGGATGTAAACTAGATAAAAAAGTACAAGTGGTGCATGTCAATTCTTAGGAAGTAACTTAATCTCGTGGTTTAGCAAAAAGCAAAATTCGGTTGCATTATCTACTGCTGAAGCAGAATATGTTGCAGCTGGAAGTTGCTGTGCTCAAATCCTTTGGATTAAGCGACAACTTGAAGATTATGGCATAACACTTGATAAAACTCCTATTAGATGTGATAATACAAGCGCAATCAATTTAACTAAGAATCCAATCCAACATTCAAGAACTAAACACATTGAAATTAGATATCATTTTATAAGAGAACATGTAGCTAACAATGAAATTTGCCTTGATTATGTTAGTACTGAAGAACAATTAGCTGACATATTTAAAACCTTTGAGTGAAGAGAGATTTTGTTATCTTAGAGGTAAATTAGGGATTTGTGATCCTTTGGAATGACTTTGAAACCCCTAAGGAATGACTATCTAGATTTCTATCAATTTCTTGAGATTCCTTTCATGATTTTAAGGACAATTTATCTAGTCATTTGAGCAATTTGATTGTCCACATTTCAAAGATTTTTTAAAACTTATTGACTTTATTTCGACAAGTTTCAGATGTTTGAAACTCTCCTATTTTTTTCTCTGAAACTGTCAGTGGAGTCGACACCTTAATTTGAGGAGTCGACACCTCTTCTGTGTCGCTCTCGGTCTCTGACCTTGGAGCCGACACCCGCTTAAGCAGAGCCGACTCCAGTTCGGGCGCTAACTGTGTTAGCGACTTGGAGTCGACACCCGACTTTGCGGGAGTCGACACCTGGTGGACCCAAATTGACTATATTAGGGCAGAGTCGACACCTTCACAATTTTTATCTTCTCCAAACCCTCTCCAAATCTCTCCAAACCCTCTCCAAACTTCCCAAAGCCAAATACTCCTCAAATCAACCATTCCCTAAGATTCCTATGGCACCTAAGCGTAGGGGATCGGTCTTTGATGCTCGTAGCTACAAGGAAGCGTACGACTCGGCGTCCCATCCGTGAACCTACTCCAAGCGATGATTCCTCTTCAACTCCCTCAGATAATCCAAGCCCCTCCTCTCCACAGGTAGATACCCTTGCTGGGCGAGTCATAACCATGGGTAGGAAAGTAGATTTCGATTTCTTTGAAGCCGAAGGTTTTGGGATCGGTAGACAGATTAAAGAACTCGGTTGGGATAAGGTTTGTTCTTTGGATGTTCCTACTTATCCAGCTCTTGTTAAAGAATTTTACCTGAATTTATCTAGAGGAGATGGTGGAATTGTTATTTCAGTAAAAGGAAAGAGAATTCATCTCACATTTCAAATTTTAGGAAATCTGTTAAGTATTCCTGTCACTGGATTTGTTGCAAACATTCACAGTGAGAGATCAGATGCTTTGTCAAGGATGTTAGGAAGGGATGTAACTGAATTTGAAGAGATTAGGGCAACCAATTGCCACTTGAGCTTAGGCTGTTGCATAACATTTGTAGTAGGATTTTATTTCCCAAGACTGGCCATTTTGAGTATGTCTCAGAGCGAGACATTGTAGTCATGGATAGTATCTTGACGGGTCAGCCAATAAATCTTGCTGAATGATGATATGGTATATGGCTGAGGCCGAGGGCAAAAGGAGATCTTCATTTCCTTACGAAATGATCCTAACCATGGCATTTAGAAGTCAAGGAGTAGTTATTTTTGAGATGAGCCATCAAAAAACTTAAGGCACACTGACTACTACAGCTTAGCTATGTGCATAGGATGGGATTTAAGAAAATGGATGGTAAATGGGAGAGAAAAGGTCATACTGGAGACATGGTTGCTGAGACTAATGTGCCTGGCCCTTCTGAGGTAGGACCATCTGTGAGACACAGCTCACAGAGCCCAGTCAGAATGTACCTCCAGCTCCACCTGTTCCTTCCACTTTTGTCAGTCATCTATTGGTTTTTCTGATATTCAGTTAGAATAGCTTAGAAGTATTTTTGCTACTCACAAGGAAAAAATGAAATCTGAGCTAGATAGCCAATTCATGAACCTAAGAGAGGCCCTTTATTCTTTGGATGAAAGAATTGGTAAAATTGAATCTACACTTGGAGCCTCAGCAGAAGCTTTGAAGAATGATCTCAAGAATATTTTTGAAGAGCTTAAAGATATTGGTGGAGATTCAGAGACCTACTTTAAATGCAATGCTGAGCTTCAGGACAAAATTATGACCGCATGTGATTTGTTGATAGAAGACTAAAAGAATTTGTAAGAACTCAAAGTGAAGGAATGGGAAAAATATTAGAAGATTTGCAAAGACTTCTTAGAACTAATCTCTAATTATATTGTAATGAAGTTCTTTGATGATGTTTAGTTTGATGTTGATTTACTTTTCATTAAAGTTCTGATGTAATGGAGTTTAGTTTGAAATTTTGATGTAATGAAGTTCTTTTTGCAATATGATGTAATGTTTGACATTATAATATAATGAACTTATTTGATACTTAATGAATGTCATTTGATCTTTGAAGCATCTATCAATTTTGTCATTTCACTTAAAACTTCGTAACCTTTTTGTTGATTACAAAAAAGGGAGAGAAGTAATTGATAGCCGTACATGCATTGAAAGTTATAAAAGGGAAAAGCATTTAATTGCATATTTGTAGATGCATTGGAACAAATAACTATTTAATTGGCATCTAATTAATTGCATATAGGGAGAAGTAATTGTCATATATGCATTGAAAGGATGAATAGATGTTAAAATTGATATAACGGTTTAATTGGTATCAAACATTAAAAGTTTACTGTTAAAAGGGAAGAATAGATGCTAAATTGAGTATCATAGGGGGAGCTACCTCATTCAAGGGGAGCTTACCTGTGAGGAATAAATATTTGAGAAATTTGATTTGAAAATCTTATTGTTTAATCATGCATATACTCAATGTTTTTATAATCATCAAAAAGGGGAGATTGTTGACCCAATTATTGATTTTGATGATTAATAAAGACATGAGTATATTCATTTTGTTTCTAATATATTTAACAAGTGTTTCAGGGATTAAAAATGTTTGATCAATCAAAAAGAATAAAGAAACATGTTTTGAATCAATGTTTTAAAAGAACTTTTCAAAGTTCAAAGCTTGGAGTCGACACCCAAGGCGTATCAGAAGGTTTCTGGATTTGGCACGGTCTGGAGTCGACACCCAGGGTTTCGGAGCCGACTCCAACCTGAGATACAGAAAGTGCATTCTGTTTCAGTTTTTGGAGCCGACACCTAGAATTCGGAGCTGACACCTGAGATTTTGGGAGCCGACACCTGAGTTTCTGAGCCGACTCTAACCTGAGAATAGAGAGCATGTTTTTATGGACTTTTCTGGAGCTGACACTTACAGTTTCTGGAGCCGACTCCCGAAAGCGACGAGCCGACACTACCTTTCTCGGAGCCGACTCCCCAATAACTTTTTCTTTACTATTTTTGAACACCCGACTTGGAGCCGACACCTGAAAAGTTGGAGCCGACTCCAACCTGTCAGGAATGGATTTTTTATCTGTCAGAACAGACTTCAATGGTAAGATTTCTTTTCACCTAACCTCTAACGGCTATTTTCTTTGTGTGTAGAAGAATCCATATATCTCACAACGGCTATATTTCCCACTAAACCTGGATTAAGAGATCTATATAAAGGGAAAAATCGTTCGTTTGAAGAGAAAGAGCACATACAAAAGAAAAGAAGAAAAATCAAGAAAAATACTCTGTGAAAAAGAGAGAGAAATCAAGAGGAAAGACTTAGAGCTCAAATCCATCATTCTCAGAAAGCTCAAAGAGAAATCCACAAGCTTCTCAAGTTCAAATCAAGGAGATTTCCAACATTTGAAGAGAGAAACCAAAAGCCCCAAATCCTCAACTTCTCAACTGCAAATTTCAGTGAAGAATCTGAGCTGAGGCTCTGATTCAATCTTTCAAAGGAGAAGAGGAAAAGAAGAAAAGCATACATTCAAAGAGCTTCAATCAGGCTTCTCTTACCTTGCTTATTTATTTACATATTTGCTCATTTAAAGGAGTTGTTTTGTACTCTAAACTCTATTTTCCATTTGTGTTTGCTGTTCAATCAGGGGATTGAATTAGTGGAGGTAGTATACCTCTGTACAAGCTTATGATAGCTTATGGTTGGGTTGTGTGTTGGTGAGCCCGGAAAACCAGCTGGGTTCATTGTAATCCCGAGGAAACAACAAGTTTTGAGTTGTGTGCTTGTAAAACAACTCGACTGTAATCAAGTAGATTATAGTGTGGACCCAAGTGATACTTGGGAGTGGACGTAGGTGTTGGATACACCGAACCACTATAAAATCTTTGTGTTTGTCGTGTTTTGACTCTCTCACTCTATCTCTTTATTTGTGCTTAGCATTTATCTTGCACTTAATCTCTTTTAATTCAAAGCACATAGCTTCAAAAGGTTAAATTCTTAAGAACCCAATTCACCCTCCCTCTTGGGTTGCCATCTGGGCCAACAAGGGGTAGTTGTAAACTTTTTTTTTTGGCCTGGCCGTGGCCAGCGATAGGGGGAGGGTCGAGGGGCTGGGGGGTTTAAACCTTTTTTTTTTGGCCTGGCTGTGGCCAGGCCATGGCCGGCCGCGGCCGTGGTCGGCGAGGGCGGCCACGGCCACAGCCATGGCCAACGAGAGGGGAGGGGGAGGGGGGGAAGGGGGGTTTACCTAAAACTTGGAGTTGCCGGCGATGAGGTCGGGGTGCCGGAGGACCGCCAAAGTGCCGCTGGAGGTGGGGAAGAGGGAGGGAGAGAGGCACCGCCGGGTGGGGGGAGGAAGCAGGGAGGAAGGTGGCGGGTTAGGGCTGGGAGGTTTTATAAATTAGGATGCAGAAGAAATGACTGCGGCAGATAACTCCTTGAAGAACAAGCTGAGATCCATCAATGCCTTCCACACATGGTGCAGAAGCAACTCACGAAAAGCTATAGGTAATAACTGTTGTATGAAAACATGTAGTCATGACTCTTCTTGCCAAACAACTTGAGCTTATGCATGTCCACACACCTACTGATATTTGAAGCATAACCATCTGAGAATTTTAACCCTCTAACCCAGTTACATAAAACTTCTCATGAATTTCTGTCAAGAGTGTAACAGACTTTAGGATAGGTCCCGTCAGCATTCCTCCTCAAATCAGCTCTTCTGCAATATTGATTAAGTTCTTCTCTTGACTTTGCAGTGTCTTTGATTTTTCTTGGGATGTTTAGCACCGTGTTAAATATGTTATCAAAGAAATTTTTCTCAATATCATAACATCCAAGTTGTGCCGGATGAGATTTGTGCTCCAATACGGCAGATCCCAAAAAATACTCCACTTCTTCCAGTTATGTTCTTTACATATACGGCCATTTATTCTATCTACATCTGCTTCCCAAACATACCTCAACCCCAAATGATCTATAGTATCAAATATATGTGCCAGATCTAACCGGTTCGGCAAATTTTGTGACTGCTTTGTTCTTTTGAAGGCGATCAAGTTCCACCCATAAGGATGATTTGGAGGCAAGAACTTTATATGATTATCAAATTATGACTGCTTACCACTCTTCTGAAATATGAATGCATCAGAATCATTCATGCAATAAGGGCACACCATACGCCCAGCAGTCTCCAACAAGACAACATTGCATATGCCGGAAGTCACCGATTGTCCACATCAAAGTAACTCTCATGATAAAATTTTGTTTTATAGAAATGTCGTAGGCTATGATTCCCGTTTCCCACATATTTTCAATTCGGCCACCAACTGTTGCAAGAAGACACAATATTTTCAATTTGTAGGCTATGATTCTCGTTTCCCATAATATTTCAATTCGGCCACCAACGGTTGCAAGAAGACATCAATCTTTTCCTTTGGATTTGATGGTCCTAGAACCAAAACTGTCAAAAACATTGCAGTATCTTTCATGCACTTCCATGGAGGAAGGTTGTATATAGTTAGTATCAAGCTTTTAATAATTACAATACTTGTATGCATCAAAAGTGCTAAATCCCCTGTTGGGATATCGTTTTTCCATTACTGATTCCTTGACTGTTTAGCGATATAAACACAAATAGCTTCCATGCAGATTGAAATCCTCTAGAATTGAAGAAAGCATATCTTCCTACAGTCCCAGTTCATAGTTTTCTTTCTACAATGATTCTTAGCAAAATCTCCATTAGAAGCTAAATCAGTAGCTTATCTTTCAGAAGCATCATCGAATCCAGCATCATATAGTAGAAAACCTTTATTCTTTAGCTTTGTAGTAGGAGTTTCCTTACCATTTGTTCCTTCATATTGTTGGATTTAGCATGAAGAATTCCTTCAAGTGGCCAAGTTTCCTCCACTTTTTTTGTAACAAGAAGAAAGATTCATGAAAGAATCATCAAGCATTTCACTTCCTTCCTTCTCCCCTAAACCCCTGAAACCCTAAAACCCTTAAAACCTAAACCACTGAACCCCTGAACCCTTAAACCTTGAACCCGTGAATCCCTGAACCATGAATCCCTAAACCCTTAAACCCTGAACCCTCAAACCCTAAAACCCTATTTAGTGACACACGCTAATGCATCGCTAATGCGTCGCTAAATAGCGATGCATTTATATGCGTCACTTTTAGTGACGCATTTTAATGAGTCGCTAAATAGCGACGCATTATTGCATCGCTAAACAATGACGCATGCTATTTAGCGACGCATTAAAATGTGTCACTATTTAATGACGCAGTTTTACATTGCTAAACAGTGATGCATTAAAATGCATCCCTATTTAGCGACGCATTTTAATGTGTAAAATGCGTCGCTGTTTAGTGAC
Source organism: Calamus simplicifolius (assembly GCA_900491605.1). Lineage (NCBI taxonomy): Eukaryota > Viridiplantae > Streptophyta > Magnoliopsida > Arecales > Arecaceae > Calamus > Calamus simplicifolius. Next base: position 47,786 of record UESW01004442.1, on the reverse strand, counting down.
ACATTAAAATGCGTCACTATTTAGTGATGCAATTTTACGTCGCTATTTAATGGCGCATTAAAATGTGTCACTGTTTAGTGACGCATTAAACAGCGACGCATTTAGCGACACATTTATATGTGTCGATATTTAGCGACGCATTTTAATACGTCGCTATTTAGCAACGAAAATTTTTGGAGTCGCTAAATTCGTCGCTAGTTAGCGACTAATTTAATGTGTCGCTAAATTGTCGCTAGTTAGCGACTAATTTAATGTGTTGCTAAAATGCATCGCATATTTCATGGGTCGCAATTACGTCACAATTCTGTTGTTATTTTAAGACGAATATTTGCATCGCTAAGTTGCATCACTATTTAATGAATTTCTTGTAGTGTGAATCTCTATCCAATCCAAACCCAGCTTGACCCAACCATCACCACCTTGATAGAAAGTGGTCAATTATGTGGATCATTGACATGGATGACCCAAAATGCATTTTGTAGTAGGGCATAGAGGAAGGAGGGTGGGAAAAAAATTAATCAGGGAGCTAGCACGAACAACTGTGGAATTAATGGAAGGCCAACTTTTTACTATGTTCTTGTTGTAAGAAGCTTACAGTTTCAGTAGGGAAGGAGAGAAATTACAAAGTTATGTTGATAATGTGCATGCATATTTGCATATAAAATTACAATGCATCGAGTCACATGCAAACTTCCTAAAGAAGAAATCCATCTGAACTAGTCCAATTGTTCGATTTAGACTAGATTGCACATAGGCACTGATGGCTTGTCCATGGTTTCCTGGTTGAAAAAAAATGTTGAAATTAGATGACCTATTGAACACATTTGAGCTGACTTGGTATACCCACTTGATTCAACTTGACTATTTATAAATGGAAAGCCATATGAGTTGACTCGATCCAATGTCAAACAACTTGACACAAGCCGTTTCATCTCAACAAACTTGACTTGAAGCCGAAACGTACCATCATGTTTGGAAATGTATTTGACCCGAACTCATTGAATATTTAATTATCTGGTTTGGTGAAAGTTGATACAAAGTATTCATGTTACTAAAATTTATATTGTCCTTTCATTCAGCCATGAGATGGGAGACACAACCAAAGAAGTATAATGATTTCATAAATAGCTTGAATTAAATGGAGAGATGGAGGTAAAGATAATTAAGAAAGAGGCTCGTTGTCCCTAATCAGTGGTAGTTGGGTGGTGCGCTAAAAATTAAGCCTTCCACCATCAGCGCTATGGTTGCACAGGGTTGTAAAGGTCAGTTGGTTATGTAGAGAAATAAAGTGTGAAAAGTTGGTTATGGTCAATATTGAATAAGGGGTTGGGTTGACGAAGAATTTCTATCTTCTTGTTCTGTAAACTCAAGTGGAAGATGCAGAGATTGACATACCAAGAAGGGGAAGGAAGAGAGGGTAGATAGGGCACGTGTAATATAAATTCATCTATTTAAGGTGCTGAGAACAAGTAGGTGGGTATTTTTATTATTGTGTTTCTCAACTCAACTCAACTCATCTAAGCCTTTTCCCAACTACATGGGGTTATTACTTTGGTGTTTAATAGACATAATATTAATTTGTTTTAGGTTTTATGAGCTTGAGCTGTACAAGGTGACCAAAAATGGCCTAAATTCTTTTAGACATTATTGTAGCCTAGCCTAGACCAAAGCTAGATTTCTTTAGCCCAAGCTTGGTTTCTGTTCATGCAAGCTTAGTTGGGGTTTAACCGGCCCTAGAACACTTCCAAGCGCAATCAAAATAGGGATTTTCTATTTTGACTTGAGAGGTTAGAAATTTCATACTTTTTCTAATTCTTTCCTTTTATTTACTTAACAAAAAAATATTTTCTCTATCCTTCCTAACTGTCAAATGCAATAGATAGCTTATACTTTAGAAAAATAGTCGATTTTGAATTTAAATTTGGTAAAATATCATGCCAGCATATAACTGGAAGGTCTAGCATACTGTTTTCAATGATACAATGTTTAAAAGTCTAACATGATTATGCCAACACTAGTGCCAACTTGTGCACTATTTGATTAAGTACTATTTGGGCCTTGTTCTGATTTGAATGAATTATCCTGTGTAAAGTACTGCTTTTTTCTGGGTTTCATGCGTATACAATGTCTGAGCTTCAAGGAGAAACAAAGAGAACAGGTTAAAGAGTGAATATTAAAGAAAGAAATTGCAAAGAACATATTAAAACTCTACTTCATTTTAGTAAAACTAATGTTTCAAGACCCAAATATAGAAGTCATTGAAGGATTTTAAACATCAAGATAAGTTTACAATTACATAAAGGAGGGCTTTATCAGAGGCACATGATGTAGTCTCATTGAAAGCTGCATCAATACGTAGACATGCATATGTACTGGACATATTGCCATGTAACATAGATTGTTAGATCATCTAGCTATCGTCTTTTCTTTCTAGCCAATTTATATTCCATGATATAAATCCAGCATTGGTGTTAGGTAGGCCAACCTTTGCCTACGTTGCTAAGATCTAGATGCCACCTGGGTCCCATGTGCACAACTGGTGCACAAGTATCATTTAGGCTTCTATTATTTACCAAGTAACAAGCTTGTGTTTGTGTTCATACAAATATTATAACAACTAGTGTTATCAAAGGGGCTAGGAACACTTAAGGCTCCAAGACTACCTGAAGCGCACGTCATGCAAAGCTAGGCGCTCGCCCGAGTAGAGTTGTGCTAGTTTTCCCAAAAAAAAAACACATATTTCATAGAAAAATAATAAGACTTAAATCTTTATAAATAATCATCAAATCAAGACTTTCATGCAAAACATAAGTTTTATATCAATTAACTAATTATGATGTTGCAAAATAAATACCCGTTTACATGCAATAAACTATACTGAAAGTCTAGAACTAAAGTAACTAAACTAAGAATTCTAGATTTTTTTGATTTCAATTTATCTATATTTTCCACTTAACATTAGTTTCTTCTAGCCATTTGATTCTGAGGTTGACCAAATAGGATGCTTAAAACAAAAAAAAAGGGCCACTTTAACTCATGAGGAACTTCTTACCTTAACTTTGTCATACCTCACTATGGGACACCAGACCAAAGGGAGATGACAGCTATGGATGCCATCATTATTTAAAACATTTAACAATCAACACTCAATGTAGTAAAATTCAAAAAAAAAAAAAAAAAACCAAGCAGCCAAAATCGAAGCACCTCAAAGCCTCAAATAATTGGTTCAACCACCAAAACCATCCACTTAAGATGGATACCTAGGTACCCAGAGATGAGGAAGGGTGTGGCAAGTGACGAAATGCGTCAGAGAGTTGAACATAAGCATACTTAACTCAACTCAACTCATCTAAGCCTTTTCCCAACTCCGTGGGGTCGGCTACATGAATATGCTTCCTCCACTCTGCTCTATTCAGGACTAAACCAACATTCCATCCTAGTCCTTCACATAATTTGATTTTATAAATTCATGTTTTAGGGGATCTGACGAATTTTACGCTGGTTGTCAGCTACCTAATGCATCCCTCCTCCTTTACCCAAGCTTGGGATCGGCCTTAGCAGAGTTAGTTGAAAATAAGCATAGATCCAAAAATTCCTGAATAGGTCAACCTTTCGACTTGAGGAGAGAGGGAGGGAGCCGAATTTCTCCACTGCCACTACTATAACAGTAGCCACCACTATAACAGCAAAGAAAAGCTTTCCCAATGAGAGGAGGAAGAGAAGAAAGGCTTCTAAAAGATATGGGCAACAACTCAAGGCTTCTTTCTTCCCTTCTTTCTTTTTTTTATTTTTATTTTTTGTTCAAGAAATCAAAGGAAGACAACCTGTAACTTTTGATTAAGAAGAAGTCTCTGAGTAGAAGTGTTGACCTAATTATTGATTTTGATTATTAACAAAAGCCATAGGTATATTCATTATGTTTCTGACAAATTTGAGAAGTGTTTCAGGCATTAAGAATGTTTAATTATTCAAATGACACACGAAATCAGTTTAGAATTAAGTTTCAAACATAAATTACTTAAGTTCAGATCTTGGAGTCGACACCTACAGTGTCTGGAGCCGACACCAGAGAGTATAAGAATATTTCTAAGTTTTCGGCATGGTTTGGAGTCGACACTGGAGCCAACTCTAACCTGAGATACAGATAAATGCTTTCTGCGTCAGTTTTTGGAGCCGATACCTTGAGTTTGGGAGCCTACACCTGGAGTTCGGGAGCCAACACCTAGGATTTCTAGAGCCGACTCTAACTTGAGAACAGAGAGCGTATTTTTTGGATATTAGCGGAGTCGACACCCTCGGTTTCGAGAGCTGACACCTAAATGCGGCGAGCCACACATTACTTTTTCGAAGCCGACTCCCCAACTAACTTTTTATTTTTTATTTTTAGAAACCCGAGTTGGAGCCGATACCTGCAAAGTTGGAGCTGACTCCAACCTATCAAGAATGGATTTTTAAATGTCAGAACGAACTCCAACGGTAATATTTTTTCACCTAATCTCTAATAGCTATTTTTCTTTGTGTGTAGAAGCAATCCAAGTACTCTGTAACAGCTATTTTTCTCACCTAATCTTGGATTAAGAAATCTATAAAAAGGGGGCAACCGATCGTTTGAAAAAGAGAGATAGAAAAAATTGGAAAAAGAGAGAGAAAAAGAGAGATATATTTCAAAGAGAAATCTCCGAATCCACGTCCATCTTCTAGAGAGAGATTCAAAAGAAATCAAAGTTTTCAAAGATCATTTTCGGAGGATTCACAAAAAAAGAAAGAAGAAACTCAAAGCCCCTTTTTCCTCAACTTCTCTACAACAATCTTCTGTGAAGAATCAAAGCTGGAGCTTGATTCAACCATTTAAAAGAGAAGAGGAAAAGAAGAAAAGCTTGCATTCAAATCGCTTCAAACATGCCTTTCTACCCTTGTCTATTTAAATTGAATATTTGCTCATTTGAGGAGCTATTTTGTATTGTAAACTCTATTTTCAATTGTTGTTTACTAATTCAATCAGAGGATTGAATTAGTGGAGGTAGTATACCTTGAAACAAGCTAAGGTTAGCTTGTGGTTTGGGTTTTGTACTGGTGAGCCCGAAAAAATTAGCTGGGTTCGTTGTGATTGAAGGGAGAAACAATCTCAGGCATGCATGTTTTAAAAAATTGATAACAATTATCAATGCGGAAATTTAAAGATTACATACTAATCTATCTAATATGCATCAAGATCATATCTTTGCCTTGTATATAGGATCGATTGATCCAAAATATGCATATAAATAAAACTATCAAGATCATGTCTTGATCTTCAAGGCAAGAAGTCATACTTCTTATCTTGAAGCATGCCTTAAGATCTAGGGATCATATCACTTACCTTAAAGGCAATTGGTAAATCCTTTTATGCTCTGCAGTCGTTCAATCGTTCGGCCTCTAGTATCATCCACGCGAAGCCCCAAATGATCGGATTCTCGAGAGTGCTAGCTCGCGGAAAATGACTTTGCTGATCTTGAATCCTCCCACTTGAATTCTTCTTCTAGGATCCTCCACACTTCGTTAGCACCAGAATCACCAGGATTTTCTATTCTAATTCTTTAGAAAATCAATTCACGACATATCGTGTGTTGTTTTTCTCTTCTGTATAATCTGGTGAGGGATGTCCTCTATTTATAGTCTCTTTTTAGCCAGCCATTAAATTCTAACATTTAGAATTCAGCCGCTTGGCAAAAACTAAAGAGATGCCGAACCATAGCGCTTGGTTAATTCCGACGTTTGGTAAAAAACCAAAGAGTCATCGAACCGTAGCGCTTGGTTAATTCTGACGTTCGGTAAAAACCAAAGAGTCATCGAATCGTAGCACTTGGTTAATACAAATAGGCGCATTTATTCTATATAAATTCTAACACTTTAGAATTCCGATGAAATTGTTTGGAGAAGATTAATGCAAGACATTAAATTCTATATGTAAATTTAATCTCGCAGACTTATGCGAGAGGTTTGGGTTTAGTTTTTGGTTTAAGCTAATATGAATTTATTGGACTGAACCCACATAGATCATGGTCCCAGCCCAAATCAAATTTGGCTAGTCCTGAATCTATTTAAATCCAAATCAAGTCTAATTTTAAATCAATATTTGAAATTGACTAGTCCTTCTAATAGACTTAAACCAAATTGATCTTATTCAATTGTACTTAACCCAATTTAGATAATTCAATCAATCAAATTGATTAATTAAATCATATACGATTCTCAATCGTTGATCAGCAAACAAATCATCCTATGAAACTTCTATGCGTGTGACTCTCTAGGTTCGAACCTAAGCCGGTAGCATAGAAACAACTTTTATACTAATCGATGTGCCCATCTAGCAATGGAACCCGATGTCCGGATAGGTCAAAGAGTTGCCGAGCAAACTCCAAGAACTAAGAAACAGTTACCGTATAATTCATCCTCTTGACCACAAATGCTAAGGATGGATTAAGAGCCTGTCAACTCTAAATAGCAAATCCATAAAGTGATTTCAATTTTAGTGATCATGTGACTTTCACATGAAGTGCCTTGGCCAAGTCTTGCTAAATTGAAACACAAGCATTTCTCCTTTTAACGGGATAGGTCAAATTCCATCTTGATCCACAACTGACTACTACAAGTACTTGACTGCACCCAGTAACCTTTCGTAGCTGATTAGAAATCCAGGTGGTCCGGTACCTAAGTACAATGAGTTGCTTGCAAGCCACTAGTTGTGATCTTCAGGTCTGAAGGATACTTATACCTATATCTTCTCGGATTAACTCTTGACAGTAGAGTATCCAAAAATGAGTCACGTTCGGTGAAATGTACTCCTACACTTTACCTGCATGTCATACCAGTGTCTCTACACTCCTTGGTTAAGAGGACAACCAACAAATATGATATACAACGTCCTATAATTGATAGTACTATGGCCCTGTCATAGTATATCATATGATCGTGAACCTTTTTGAGGACCTTCAAAGATAAACCCTTCTTTTATCGTGAAGGAAGATCCTAAGGGCTTCATTACAATCAGGAGTATTAAGAAGATGTTCTTGTAATGAATAAACTGCCAAATAACTTTTATTAATATATCAATTTATATAAATTTATTAGCACAATCATCAAATGATTGGCTTTAGGATACAATTCCCAACAAACTCCCACTTAGCCTAAAACCACTCATTATAGTATCTAATACCCATCTTCAACTTATAGTTGTTAAACTCCTTGATGCTGAGTGCTTTAGTAAATGGGTCACCTAGGTTTTCTTTCATCAATCTTCTAAAGATTTATGTCACCTTGGTCTACAATCTCTCGAATAAGATGAAACCGGCGCAGTATGTGCTTGGTGCGCTGATGTGCTCGTGGTTCCTTTGCTTGAGCTATGGCACCAGTGCTGTCACTGTACAACAGGACTGGTCCATCTATGGAAGGTGTCACTCCAAGCTCGAAGATGAACTTTTGTAGCCACACGGCTTCTTTCGCAGCATCTGATGCAGCGATGTACTCTGCCTCGCACACCGAATCTACCACTGTATGTTGCTTGAAACTTTTCAGCAAATAGCTCCACCATTTAGGATGAACATGAAACCTGATACACTTTTGCTATCATCATGATCTGATTGAAAACTGGAATCAGTATATCCAACAAGTTTCAAATCAACTCTCCATAGACTAACCACTGGTCCTTAGTATTTCTCAAATACTTAAGGATTGTTTTAACAACTTGCCAGTGTTTTTCTTCTGGATCAGATTGGTATCTACTCACTACTCCTAGTGAGTATGCCACATATGGTCTTGTATATGTTATGGTGTACATAATCGATCCCACTGCCGAAGCATATGGAATTTGACTCATACGTTCTCTTTCATTAGGAGTTGTCGGACAATCCTTCTTAGAAAGATAAATTCCATGGCCTATCGAAAGATAGCCTTTCTTGAAATTCTCCATGCTAAACCTCTTTAGCACTGTGTTAATGTACGTAGATTGGGATAAACCAAGCATCCTCTTAGATCTATCTCTATAGATCTTCATCCCTAGGATGTATGATGCTTCTCCCAGATCTTTCATGGAGAATTGTGATGATAACCATGTCTTTATTCCTTGTAATGCAGGGATATCATTCCCGATTAAGAGAATATCATCCACATATAATACAAGAAATACAATAATAGAATCGTTAGCCCATTTATAAATGCAAGGTTCTTCTTTATTTTTAATAAAGCCATAAGATTTGATCACTTTATCAAATCGTATGTTCCAACTCCTAGATGCTTGCTTAAGTCCATAAATGGACTTTGTAGCCTGCACACTTTAGACTCATCTTCAGATATAAAACCTTCAGGCTGTATCATATACACCTATTCTTCTAAATCACCATTTAGAAAAGTGGTTTTAACATCCATCTATCAAATCTCATAATCGAAGTGTGTTGCTATAGCTAGCATAATCCGAATGGATTTCAGTATTGCCACAGGAGAAAATGTTTTGTCATAGTCAATACCATAACGTTGACGATACCCCTTAGTAACCAGACGTGCTTTATAGGTCTCAACCTTTCGTCTGCGCCTCTTTTCTCTTGAAAACCCACTTACACCCTATGGTTTTATCCCTTCGGGTGGGTCAACTAATGTCCATACATTATTGTCCTTCATGGAGTCAAGTTCGGATTTCATGGCCTCAAGCCATTTATTAGAGTCAATCCTTTGCATAGCATCCATATAGGTGATCGATTCTCGTTGTTCTCATCGAGTTCAACAGGATCATCATTCTGGACCAAGAAACCTAAGTATCTGTCCGTTGATGTGGTACTCTACCAGATCTCCTTAATGGTGCATCTAAAATGGGTTTTGAGTTTGATCTAATCAACTCAATTCTAAGGGTTCACTGGTTTATGTTGTTTCTTCTACTTGATGAACTTCCTCAAGTTCAACATTAGAGCTATTTGTTCCTTCACTAAGGAACTCCTTTTCAAGAAAAACTGCTCTATTACTGATGAACAACTTTTATTCTTCAGTATTGTAGAAGTAATATCCTTTGGTCTCTTTCGGATAGCTGATAAAAAATATTTGTCAGATTTGGGTTCAAGTTTGTCTGATTTTGCACGTTTCACATAAGCGACACCCCCAGACTCTCAGATAGGTAATAACCAGTTTATGTCCATACCACATCTCATGTGGAGTTTTAGAAACAGACTTACTTGGAACCTTATTAAGAATATGACAAGTTGATTCTAATGCGTATCCCCAAAATGATATTGGCAAGCTCGCAAAACCCATCATGGACCGAACCATGTCTAACAGAGTTTGATTCCTTCTTTCCGACACACCGTTATGCTGCGGTGTTCCAGGAGGAGTCCATTGGGAGAGAATCCATTCTCTCTTAAATATGTCACAAATTCATTGGAAAGGTATTCACCTTCTTGATCTGATTGAAGGGTCTTAATACATTTTTCTGTTTGTTTTTCTACTTCTTTATGATATAGTTTGAACATTTCAAACAACTCAGATTTATGTCTCATAAGATAGACATAACCAAACTTAGAAAGGTCGTCTGTAAAAGTAATGAAGTAGTAATATCCACCTTTGACACAAGTGCTCATTGGTCCACATACATCACTATGTACTAGACTCAATAGCTCTTTGGCTCTTTCACCTTTTCTAGTAAAAGATGACTTGGTCATTTTACCAAGAAGAGGATTCACAGGTAGTTAATGATTCACAATCATCAACTCGAAGGATTCCCTCCTGAGTTAACCTGTTTAATCTGTTCTTATTAATATGACCCAGCCAATGGTGCCAAAGATAAATGTCTGTGACATCAGTTGTTCTAGGGCGCTTACTTGAATTGTACACTACATTCACAGGCTGTGATAATATATAAATGCCATTAGATAAATGCCCAGTCATTACAGTGACTCCATTCATAATGATATTCAAAGTAACATCCTTTATTGAAATTTCATAATGACTTTTGGCCAGAAGGCCTACAGAAATTACGTTCAACAAGAACGTTGGGTAAAAATGACAATCATTTAGTATAATGACATTTCTATTGAAAACTATTTCAAGAACTCCTAATGCCAGAACTGGAACTAATCTTCCATCGCCGACATTAAGGAATCTTTCATTGTCCTCAAATCTTCTGGTGACCTGTAGTCCCTGCAATGAATTGCAAATGTTAAAAGGACTCCCGGTATCCAATACCCAGGTCTGATTATCATATACAGAAAAATTACAAGGTGTTATCATATAAATACCTTGTTGAGCAACATCTTGCTCCTTTTTCTTCTTTGGCCTGTTTGGATCAAGTGTGGCAATGTAAAGAGGACAGTTCCTCTTCCAGTGCCCTTGCATCTTGCAGTGAAAGCATTCAGCTTGACTTTTATCAACTTTCTTCTTCTGCATCTGACCCCTTATAGATGTCCTAGCATGTTGCACCTTTTTATTATTCTTTTTCTTCTTCCCTTTCCCAAAGGGTTTACGCCCTACCTTAGATCCTTCAACCACATTAACCAAACCCTTAGAGAGCTGGTTATCCTTCTCAAAGTTCTGTAACAACCCCAACAAACCGTGGTAGTTGACTGCAGGCTTTGTCATTCGAAAATGAGTAAGGAAAGGTCGGAAGGATGGAGGCAAGGAATTCAGGATCGCATCTTTTCCCAACTGCTCATGTAAGGGAAAGCCGAGCTTGCTTAGGAGTTCTATCTTCTCGATCATGTACAATACATGATCAGTGACAGGAGATCCATCCCTCATTCGAGCATTAAAATAGCACAACTAGTCTTGTGCCTTTCAACATCGTCGGGTGTGCCAAAGATTCATTCAACGCTTGAATGATTTCTTCTGGCTGAGCATTCTCGAACCGGCGACCGAATTCATCGTTCATTGCTGCTAGCATGATACAATGCACGCTAGTTCTATCATTGAGCCACTTCTGATAAGTGTCTCTCTTAGAACTTTGGGTGTTTGCATCAGGTATCTTTGGTGCAGGATTATTCAGAATATATAGAATCCTCTCATGCTCAAGGACGATCTTAAGTTTTCTGAACCAGCTATTGAAATTGGAACCATTCAACTTGTCACTATCCAATAGGGACCTTAATGATAAATTAGTGGCCATTTCTGCATAAGGAAAAACTAAAGTTTATTAGTATATAAATTGATTCAGTCTAAAGACTTGGACTTTAGTCTAAAGATTCTCCCACTATTTTGTTCAAATTGGCAGCCTCTACACCCCAATTCGAAGAATTATTCTTAATTCTTTAGCGGGCACTAAGATCTACATAAACTACATACAGGCCCAAGTGAAGCTTGGCTAACCCATATGCATCTAAGAGTAGGTTCAAAACCAATTGTTTCCCCAAACAATTCTTAGTGTTCAGTTTTGCCCCATGTACCTCTTCAGCAGGCATGAAGTGCCTCCACTGAAAGTTCTGGTTAGGTCCAACCATTAAATGATATAATCATGTAACCTATCAATAGACAACCAAGCCCGAGTGAAGCTCGGCTCACCTGACTGTCTATTTAATAGTTACGCTGACTTATCATATAATGAATGATAATTCGATGGTTGACAAGCACCAGGCATGGAGTGCCTCCAATGATTATCAAGACATCGGACTCATTATCACCCACCTTAATGGGAGGCTATGATCTAGTTATCATATAACTATTTCATTTTAAGGACCTAATAATTTTAGAGGATTTAATAATTGAAGATAAATTGACTAATCAAGTTCTCCCACTGAATCTATGAAATCGGTAGAATGAAACAAGATTAAGTCAGGTTAAGTGGCACCTAAATCAGTCAGACTTACAGGCATGGGTCAACCCGAATCAGGTAAATGATCTGAATCATAAATGGTTCACCACATTGACCAGGTGAGTGAGATCGATGGGAGGGATATGCCATTAACTCGTTAAAGACGCATCAATACGAGTAGCTCCCAATTAAAAACCATTCGATCGTTGATCCTAGAGCAACTTGCCAACTCACCTTGACATCATATGGTTAACCAATTCTGATTTGACCATCTAAGAGATTCATGCTCAACCACGGAGCCTAATCTACTTCCATTTGGTTTAATCAAAGAGAAGGACATGATCAACTACAACTATTGTTTGATTTAGAGCATTCTTAACCTAATCTAATTAGATTTGATCAAATACTCTTTAGTCCAGTTGATTTAAACCTTAGGGTCTAACCCTTTATGGACCCGATTTAGCTAACCCAAAAGATTAAATATATTTCATGTTTACATGTCATATATTTCAATCAAGCATCACATGTATTATGTTACTACTCATAATTCCTATATTTAGATCATATCTAAAAAATTATGAATTAACATTTGACATTCAAATAGACTCTCATAAATATTTGTATGTTTCATAACATAGACATCATGCCATCATATATCATATCTATGTTTTATACTAAACATGCAAATATCATATTTTTATACAACATCAATATGTATCAAATATAAAACATCTTTTGAGAGTGTGTGTAATCTATGTTTTGATGCCAAAGATCAATTTAAATTATCACGGCAATATGTCACAGAATACCTCATTGAATGGGTAATTTGGATTTTCAATCCATGTGACCAATAGCCTGTGATTAGTTTTAGCCATAATTACACAATTAATAAGAACATTAATTTACATGCAATAAATTAGATCAATACGAAACCATGCTCTGATACCATTTGTAGGGAGAAACAATCTCCGAGGCATGCATATTTTAAAAAATTGATAACAATTATCAATGCGGAAATTTAAAGATTACATATTAATCTATCTAACATGCATCAAGATCATATCTTTGCCTTATATATAGGATCGTTTGATCTAAAATATATAAATAAAATATCAAGATCATATCTTGATCTTCAAGATGAGAAGTCATACTACTATCTTGAAGCCTGCCTTAAGATCTAGGGATCAAATCACTTACCTTAAGAACAGTAGGTAAATCCTTATTGCTCTGCAGCCGTTCAATCGTCCGGCCTCTAGTATCGTCCATGC
>UESW01004442.1:0-30657 GCA_900491605.1 Calamus simplicifolius | reverse complement strand
CTAAGAATGGCTTAAGAGCCTGTCAACTCTAAATAGCAAATCCATAAAGTTATTTCAATTTTAGTGATCATGTGACTTTCACATGAAGTGCCTTGGCCAAGGTCTTGCTAAATTGAAACACAAGTATTTCTCCTTTTAACGGGATAGGTCAAATTGCATCTTGATCCACAACTGACTACCACAAGTACTTGACTGCACCCAGTAACCTTTCGTAGCTATATTAGAAATCTAGGTGGTCCGGTACCTAAGTACAATGAGTTGCTTGTAGCCACTGGTTGTGATCTTCAGGTCTGAAGGATACTTATTCCTATATCTTCTCGGATTAACTCTTGACAGTAGAGTATCCAAAATGAGTCACGTTCGGTGAAATGTACTCCTACACTTTCACCTGCATGTCATACCAGTGTCTCTACACTCCTTGGTTAAGAGGACAACCAACAAATATGATATACAATCCTATAATTGATAGTACTATGGCCATGTCATAGTATCATATGATCGCGAACCTTTTTGAGGACCTTCAAAGATAAACCCTCCTTTATCGTGAAGGAAGATCCTAAGGGCTTCATTACAATCAGGAGTATTAAGTAGATGTTCTTGTAATGAATAAACTGCCAGATAACTTTTATTAATATATCAATTTATATAATTTACATTAGCACAATCATCAAATGATTAGCTTTAGGATACAATTCCCAACAGTGATCCCGGGTAAAATAACAAGTTAGAGTTATGAGCTTGTAAAATAACTCGACTGTAATTGATGGGCTTATAGTGTGACCCAAATGTTGCTTGGGAGTGGACATAGGTGTTGGATACACCGAACTACTATAAATTCTTTGTGTTTGCCGTGCATTTATATATCTCTCTCTATCTTTCTTATTTGTACTTAGCTTTAATTAACTTAGTTCACTTGAGCATCTTCATATCAATCTAAATATTTTCAAAGAGTTAAAATTTTTAAAGAACCCAATTCACCCTCCCCCCCTCTTGGGTTGCCATCTGGGCTAACAATAGGTATCAGAGCTAGTGCTCATTTAAATTTGATCTAACGATCAAAAGTCAAAGATCCAAATGGCAGCTCAAGATGGATAATCTTTTTCAGAAGGTCAATCCACTAATCGACCTCCTTTATTTAATGGCACAAATTATGGATATTGGAAAGCTAGAATAAAAATTTTTATTCAAGCACTTGACTATAAACTATGGGGCATCATAGTAAATGATCCTCACACACCCACAATAAGAGTAGATAACATGGTGATTCCTAAGCCGGGAACGGAATGGGATGAACATGATAGGAAGTTGGCTCAGCTCAATGCTAAAGCCATGAATGTTTTGTACTGCTCTTTAGATGCTAATGAGTTTAATCGTATTTCTACTTGTATTTCTGCAAAAAAAATTTGGGATAGATTAGAAGTTACCCATAGGGTACTAATCAAGTTAAAGAGTCTAAAATTAATATCTTAGTACATAAATATGAATTGTTTAGCATAGAACAAACTGAATCAATCACATGCATGTACACTAGATTTACTGATATTGTGAATGGTCTAAAAAGTCTAGAAAAACTTGTACTAATTCAGAATTGGTGCACAAAATTCTTAGGTCTTTCCAAGATCATGGAAAGCCAAGGTGACTGCAATCCAATAAGCTAAAGACTTAAATGCTCTACCTTTGGAGGAGCTACTTGGATCCTTAATGACCCATGAACTAACAATGAAACAACATCAAGAGAAAGAGGTCAAAAAGAAGAGAACTATAGCTCTTAAGGCTGCAGAAATTAAGGAAAGCAGCAGTGAGAATGATGATGATGATGATGAAACAGCTCTCCTTGCAAGGAAATTTAAGAAATTTATGCAAAGAAGGAGACCCTTCCATAAGAAAAGGTATGGAACTAAAATGAAGGAGAAAAGGAGAAAAGAAGGACAAAGAAAAAGAAAAAGAACCCTTGACATGTTATGAGTGTAAGAAGCCGGGGCATTTCAGATATGAGTGTTCTCAATTAAAGAAGGGATACAAAAAGAAGAAGAAGGCATATGTGGCAACATGGAGTGATAGTGAAGAATCTCTTTCGAGGAGGAACAAAAAGAAGTTACAAACATTTGCTTTATGAAACGACAATGAGGTAAGTTCTGAAACCCCTTGTGATGATTTACTTTTGATGAGTTATATGATGCCTTTAATGAACTAGTCAATGATTTCAAAAGTTTGAGAATTAAAAAAAATCTTTGAAAAATAAAAATCTAAATCTTGTCAAAGAAAAGGATAAACTAACTCATGAAGTTGAAAAGCTGAAATCTAAAAATGAAATTTTAATAAAAGAAAAAGAATCAATTTTAATTAAAATGTTAATTTAAAGAAAGAAGTTGATAAGTATAAAAACATAGTCAATAAATTTACATATAGTTTTGAAAAATTAAATTTGCTATTAAGTAATCAAAGCGCTGTATTTGATAAAGCTGGATTAGGTTATAGACCTAACATGAAACAAAAGGTTGTTAAAAATTTCTTTATAAAGGAACAAGTTAAAAATAATGTTTCATGTTATCATTGCAACAAGAAAGGGCATAAAACCTATAAATGCAATTTTAGAAAAATTAATAAGAATTTAAATATTAAAGGAAAGAAAATATGGGTTCTAAAAGGAATAATTTTTATTGCGACTAACCATGAAGGACCCAAGAAAGCTTGGGTACCTAAACAGAAAGTTTGATTATCTTGCAGGAGTGTCTTGCGGCCAAAGGATCAAAATGAAAGTAGTATCTTGATAGTGGCTGCTCAAGGCACATGACGGGTGACAAGGATCAATTCATCACCCTTGAAGATAAAGAGGAGGAGTTATTACTTTTGGGGACAATGGCAAAGGTCAAATTATGGGCCTTGGTAAAATTCAAATAACTCATCCACCTTTATTGAGAATGTTTTATATGTTGATGGTTTAAAGCATAATTTAATTAGCATTAGCCAATTATGTGATAAAGGTTTCAAAGTTTCATTTGAAGCTTCTATCTGCACTGTTTCTAATCCCATTAACAATAGCATTGTATTTATTGGAAATAGAAATGATAATGTATACTTAATAGATTTAGACAACTTGTCTACTAGTAATCATTGCTTAGTTGCTGATAATGCTAATGTGAATGAGATTGGATGGTTATGGCATCATAGATTAGGTTATGCAAGCACACACCTAATTTCAAAATTAATCAGAATGGATTTAGTTAAAGGACTTCCAAAACTAGATTTTGAAAATAACAGAATATGTGATGCATGTCAATTTGGAAAACAGACTAGAAATTCTTTCAAATCTAAAAATATTGTTTCCACTTCAAGGCCACTAGAGCTACTTCACATGGACGATTTTGGACCTACTAGAACCACAAGTCTAGGAGGAAAGAAATATGGTCTTGTGATAGTAGATGATTATTCTAGATTCACTTGGGTATTATTTTTAGCTCACAAGGATGAGACTTTCTTGATATTTCTGAAATTCTTCAAGAAAGTCATAAATGAGAAAAATACTACCATAGTGTCTCTTAGAAGTGATCATGGCACAGAATTTGAAAATCATCTATTTAAAAATTTTTGCATTGAAAATGGCATTCATCATAATTTCTTTGCACCTAGGACACCCCAACAAAATGGAGTTGTAGAAAGAAAGAATAGGACTTTAGAAGACATGGCCCGTACTATGCTATGTGAAAACCAACTCCCAAAGTACTTTTGGGTGGAAGCCATAAACACGGCATGTTACATCTTAAATAAAGCTTTAATTAGACCAATCCTTAAAAAGACTCCCTATGAATTATGGCATGATAGGAAACCAAACATTAGTTATTTTCATGCATTCGGTTGTAAATGTTTCATTCATAATAATGGTAAAGATAACCTTAGAAAGTTTGATGCAAAATCTGATGAAGGCATATTTTTAGGATATTCAACATCTAGTAAAGCCTATAGAGTATTTAACAAGAGGAACTTAATTGTAGAAGAATCTATTCATGTAGTTTTTGATGAGTCTTTAGCATCAAGTTCAGAAAAGATTGATGATGAGGAAGATACAAATTTGCTAGAAAAAGATATTAAAAAATTAAATATAGATATATCTTCAGACCATGAATAAGAAGCTAAAGATGATGATTCTTCTAGGGTTGATGTTATTGATACTAATCATAATGAGGTAGATCTTTCTAGAGATTGGAGATATGCCTATGGTCATCCAAAAGAATTAATTATAGGTGATCCATCTTAAGGAGTAAAAACTAGATCATCAATGAGAAATATCAATAATCATCTTGCATTTGTATCTCAAATTGAACCTAAAACTATCGAAGAAGCTGAAAAAGATAGTAATTAGATGTTAGCTATGCAAGAGGAATTAAATCAATTTACTAGGAATAATGTATGGTCCTTAGTTGATAGACCTAAAGGTCAGTCGGTTATAGGATCTAAATGGGTAATTAGAAATAAATTAGATAAAAATGGCATAGTAATTAGAAATAAAGCTAGAGTAGTTGCAAAAGGATATAAACAAGAAGAAGGAATTGATTTTGATGAAACTTTTGCACCTGTAGCTAGATTAGAAGCAATTAGACTATTACTTGCATTTGCATGTCATATGAATATCAATTTATTTTAAATGGATGTTAAAAGTACATTTTTAAATGGATTTATAAATGAGGAAGTTTTCGTTGAACAACCACCAGGTTTTGAAGATCATGAATTTTTAAATCATGTTTTAAATTACACAAAGCACTTTATGGTTTAAAACAAGCACCTAGAGCTTGGTATGATAGGTTAAGCAAATTTCTAATTGAAAATAATTTTTCTAGAGAAAATGTTGATAAAAGCTTATTTTTGAAAAGAAAAGATAAAGATTTATTAGTAGTACAAATATATGTAGATGATATTATATTCGGTGCTACTAATAATCTTGTGTCAAGAATTTGCAAAGTTAATGCAGGGTGAATTCGAGATGAGCATGATGGGAGAACTCAATTTCTTCCTAGGACTTCAAATCAAACAAAGTAAAGAGGGGATTTTCATCAACCAAACAAAGTACACAAAGAAAATTCTCAAGAAGTTTGGAATGGAATCAATCAAACCCCTTGGAATACCTATGAGTCCTTCATGCAAGTTAGATAAAGATGAAGATGGTAAGAAAGTTGATCAAAAGCATTATAGAGGTATGATCGGATCTCTACTTTACTTAATAGTAAGTAGACCAGATATTATGTTTGTTGTTTGTTTATGTGATAGATATCAATCTAAACCTAAAGAATCTCACTTAATTGCTGTAAAAAGATACTTAGATATTTAAGCAAAACTAAAAATAGGATTATGATATTCTAGAGACTCAATACTAAATTTAATTGCTTATTTGATTTTGACTATACTGGATGTAAATTAGATAGAAAGAGTACAAGTGGTGCATGTTAATTTTTAGGAAGTAAATTAATCTCTTGGTTTAGCAAAAAGCAAAATTCAGTTGCATTATCTACTGCTGAAGCTGAATATGTTGCAGCTGGAAGTTGCTGTGCTCAAATTCTTTGGATTAAGCGACAACTTGAAGATTATGGCATAACACTTGATAAAACTCTATTAGAAGTGATAACACTAGTGCAATAAACTTAACTAAAAATCCTATACAACATTCAAGAACTAAGCATATTGAAATTAGATATCATTTTATTAGAGAACATGTAGCTAATAATGACATTTATCTTGATTATGTTTGTACTAAGGAACAATTAGCTGATATATTTATAAAACCCCTTAGTGAAGAGAGATTTTGTTATCTTAGAGGAGAGTTAGGGATTTGTGACCCATTGGAATGATTTTGAAACCCTTAAGATTGACTACCTAGAATTCAATCAATTTCTTAAAATTCTTTCATGATTCTAAGGACAATTCATTTAGATATTTGAATCATTTGATTTACCACATTCCAAAGATTTTATCCAAAATTTTTGATTTTCTTTTGACATGTTTCGGATCCTTGAAACTCTTTTTTTTTTCTGAAACTATCAGTGGAGTCGACACCCTAATCAGTGGAGTCGACACCTGTCTGTGTCGCTCTCGGTCTGGGACCTTGAGCCGACACCCACCTTAGCGGAGCCGACTCCAACTCAGGCACTAACTGAGTTAGCGACTTGGAGTCGACACCCGACTTTGCGGGAGTCGACACCTTGTGACCCAACTTGACTATATTAGGGTAGAGTTGACACCCTTTCATCCCTAATCGTCTCTAAACTCTCTCCAAACCCTCTCCAAGCGTCCCTAAACTTAGAATCCTTCAAATCTACTATTCCCTAGGATTCAATGGTATCAAAGCGGAGGGGATCAATCTTTGGATCGAGCTCCCGTGGCAACGAGGAAGAGGAGTGAGAGGCGTCTGGCTCCTCAACCATCGTCCAGCTCGGATTATTCGTCTTCATCCTCCACGCCCAGTGCCATTCCAGGTCCATCTTCACCACAGGTAGATTTATTAGCGGGAAAGGTGATTACAATGGGTAGGAAAGTAAATTTTGGATTTTTTGAGGATGAGGGCTTCTCCATAGGCAAGCAAATCAAAGATATGGGATGAGGAGGTATGCTCTTTAGATGTTCCGACCTATCCTGCTCTTGTCAAAGATTTTTACTTGAATTTATCTAGAGGAGATGGAGGTTTGATTAGCTTTGTGAGAGGAACAAGGATTCATCTCACCTCCAAATTTTGGGTAGACTGTTAGATATTCCTGTTGCTAGACCCATTGCCAATGCTCATAGTGAAGAGGAGCAGCTTTATCTAGAATGCTTGGCAGGGATGTTGTTGATTTTGAAGAGGTTAGGGCTAACCAACTGCCCCTTGAGCTTAGACTATTACACAATATTTATGGCAGGATACTCTTTTCCAAAACTGGTCATTTTGAGTATGTATCGGAAAGAGATATTCTTGTTATGGACTCTGTTGTGACTGGCCAACCTATTAACCTTCCGGGTATGATAATTTGGTACATGGCCGAGGCAGGAAGTAAGAAGAGGTCTATACTTCCATATGGCATGATCTTGATATTAGCATTCCAAAGCCAAGGTGTAGCTATTTCAGATAATGAACCCAAGAAAAATTTAAGGCACACTGATTACTATAGTTTAGCAACCATGCATCGAATGGGGTTTGTGAAGAAGGATGGAATTTAGGAAAGAAAAGTCACTTGGATGAAAGAGCAACTGATGTTGGAGCTACAGCACCTGGACCTTCAGTAAGACATATTTCGTCAGGACCTAATAGCCAGCACCTTTAGCAGCTCCTGCACCAGCTACCAGTTCATTTGTTCAAGGTTCTAATAGTTTTTCTGGCACTTAGATGGAGCAATTGAAATCTTTACTTTTGAATCATAAAGAAGAAATGAAAACTGAGCTAGATAGTAGTCTTATGAGCTTGAGGGAAATGTTCTATTCCTTGGATGATAGAGTGAGCAAGATTGAATCCACCCTTGGATCTTCTTTAGAAGCTTTGAAGACTGATCGCATGCATATATTTGAGGAGCTCAAAGAAATTGGAGGAGATTCTGAGATATATTCTAAATGCAATGCAGAATTACAGGAGAAATCATAGTGGCATCTGCATTCTTTGATAGAAGATTGAATGAATTTATTAGGATTCAAAGTGATGGAATGGGAAAAATCTTAGAAGAACTCAAGAAACACCTTAGAATTTGATGTTTTTAGCTTTTGTTGTTTGATTTACCTTTTGATGTACTGAAGTTTAGTTTGAATTTTTGATGTAATAAAGCTTTTATTATGATATAATGAAGTTTGATGTAATGAAGTGTTTAACTTTATGAAATTTGTAATGAAATTTTGAGTACTCAATGAATATCATATTTGAACTTTGATTTTGAGTTGATATTGTTCTATTCGAAGATTATTGTTTCAACTTTAAGCTAAATTAATCTTTTCTTAACCTTTTTATTGATAACAAAAAAGGGGGAGAGAAGATAATTGTATATGCATCGAGAATTGAATGAGTATATTGAATGAATTTGATTAATTGATATCAAGTATTGAATAAACTTAATCACATGAGTTTTAATGATAAAGGGAGAGAAGATGTTAATTTGAGTATCATAGCCTATCTCATTCAGGGGGAGCTTAACTATGAGAACTTAAAATTTGCTTTGAAACTTTCATTGTTTAATCATGCATATACTCAATGTTTTTGTCATCATCAAAAAGAGGGAGATTGTTGACCAATTATTGATTTTGATGATTAACAAAAGCCATGGGTACATTCATTATGTTTCTGACAAATTTGAGAAGTGTTTCAGGCATTAAGAATGTTTAATTATTCAAATGACACACGAAATCAGTTTAGAATTAAGTTTCAAAAAAATTATTTAAGTTCAGATCTTGGAGTCGATACCTACAGTGTCTGGAGCCGACACCAGAGAGTATCAGAATATTTCTAAGTTTTCGGCATGGTTTGGAGTCGACACCTAAAACTCTGGAGCCGACTCTAACCTAAGATACAGAGAAGTGCTTTCTACGTCAGTTTTTGGAGCCAACACCTTGAGTTTGGGAGCCGACACCTGGAGTTCGAGAGCCGACACCTGGAATTTCTGGAGCCGACTCTAACCTGAGAACAAAGAGCATATTTTTTTGACATCGGCGGAGACGACACCCTTGGTTTTGGGAGCCGACACCTAAATGCGGCGAGCTGACACATCACTTTTTTGGAGCCGACTCCCCAACTAACTTTTTATTTACTATTTTTAGATACCCGAATTGGAGCCGACACCTGCAAAGTTGGAGCCGACTCTAACCTGTCAGGAACAGATTTTCAAATGTCAGAACGGACTCCAACGGTAATATTTTTTCACCTAATCTCTAACGGCTATTTTTCTTTGTGTGTAGAAGCAATCCAAGTACTCTGTAACAGCTATTTTTCTCACCTAATCTTGGGTTAAGAAATCTATAAAAAGGAGGCAACCGACCGTTTGAAAAAGAGAGATAGAAAAAATCAAAAAATCAAGAGAAAAAGAGAGAGATATTTTAAAAGAAAAATCTCGAATCCACATCCATCTTCTAGAGAGAGATTCAAAAGAAATCCAAAGCTTTCAAAGATCATTTTTGGAGGATTCACAAGGAAAGAAAGAAGAAGCTCAAAGCCCCTTTTTCCTTAACTTCTCTACAACAATCTTCTATGAAGAATCAGAGCTGGAGCTTGATTCAACCATTCAAAAGAGAAGAGGAAAAAAAAAAAGAAGAAAAGCTTGCATTCAAATCGCTTCAAACAGGCCTTTCTACCCTTGTCTATTTAAATTGAATATTTGCTCATTTGAGGAGCTGTTTTGTATTGCAAACTCTATTTTCAAATTGTTGTTTACTAATTCAATCAGGGACTAATTAGTGAAGGTAGTATACCTCGGGACAAGCTAAGGTTAGCTTGTGGTTTGGGTTTTGTGCTAGTGAGCCCAAAAAAACAGCTGGGTTCGTTGTGATCCCGGGTAAAACAATAAGTTAGAGTTGTGAGCTTGTAAAACAACTCGACTATAATCGGTGTGGACCCAAGTGTTGCTTGGGAGTGGACGTAGGTGTTGGATACACCGAACCACTATAAATTCTTTGTGTTTATCGTGCATTTATCTCTCTCTCTATCTTTCTTAATTGTGCTTAGCTTTAATTAACTTAATTCACTTGAGCACCTTCGTATCAATCTAAATATTTTCAAAGAGTTAAAATTTTTAAAGAACCCAATTTACCCCCCCCCCCTTGGGTTGCCATCTGGGCCAACAAGAAGTCTCCAAGTAGTAAGAGGTGACGCCAGTTTTGGATTTCTTCTTCGAAGGCTGACTCTCTACCTTGTAGTGTCAAGTTGAATGTGGGTTTCAGATAGATAGCAAGGGCCAACAAATTGTTAGAGTGAGAGAATGAGGAGTTTCCTTTGCTTAAGAAGGGCCTTTGGGCTCGAATATAGGAAAAATGAGGGCTATGTGATTGGATTCATTCATTAAATGCCCTTCTATTTTGCTAGAGAGATGTACATGTGGCAATTTAGGTTCCGTTTGATTGGAGCACGAAACAGATGAGCACCTCAATGTCTTATGCTTTGCTTAAGGCATTAGGCAGCCTAGGTAGCGATTATCCCACATCGCCTCATTTTAAGCCAATTGAAGCACTAAGAGTGCATGCCTCACCTCGCCTTTGCACTTAAACAAGCACCTATAACGCTTTTACTAACACTGAAAACAATAGCAATGCCTTAATCCCAAACTAGTTGGAATATATTTGTTAATAGAAAAATAGAATTAATTTTTATTTATGCGCTTTTGTACATACGTAATGATTAGAATACCTAGAGCCAAAAGATAGGACTTCACACCCATGGTCTTTTCATTATTTAAGACTACAATATGAAAATCTAAAAAGTTCAATGAGATCTGCAATATACGGTATGCCTATAAACAAAAGAAATCATTTGTTTTAGAGATGTCTCATGGACTAAAAAAGTCACCCCAAATTCAAAACATTATGTTATGTCATTGACAATTTTAGTTGAAGCCACTTGATGCATGACTAGGTGGTGGTGATGCTTGAGAGAAAAATCAGGTCGACACAAAAATGGTGATGCGGTTGATCATCACTAGGTGGGTTGAGATGGTAAGGAAAGGGAGAGCAGGGGGTAGAGGAGCATGGGAAGTGAAGGATGGGGGAGAGGGAAGAGATGAGGAAAGGAGGAGGGGAAGTAAAAGGAAAGGGCAAGGAGGAAAGTGGGTGTAAGATGGGAAAGGAGAGGGAGGTGGAGGCAAGGAAGAAAGGGAAGTGGGAGTACCACTAGGTTAAGGTTTTCTAATTTCTAATGGGTGGCTTTTATTCCATTTGAAGACTTACGATTTTTTTATTATGATACTTTGACAATAAACCTTGATTTAATTGGTATCAAGATTTTAAATTCCATAGAATGAAGTTATCCCCTTTTTTCATGGAATGAGATGTGTTGTTGTCCCGCCTCATCTAGATGCGTGGTATCGGGGATGTCCTAAGAAGCATCAATTGGAATGTTGGGATGATAGAGGAATGGTCTCGTCTCCATACTTGATATGGTGACTCATCTTAGCATCAAATAGGATATTGGATTTAAAACCATGATTGGTACACCTTTTTATATGTGCTTATGGTTAAGCTAAAATAGTGAGCTTTCTTACTCTATTGGGAGTGTGTGCATACTTGATTATCTGGTAGGTTTCACTAGCCCAAGCTCAATCTGACCTGCTACTAGGTCACATGCTTGACAAAAACCTGCTCTATGGCCGAAGCGCAACCTGACCTGCTAGTGAGTCATATATGCTTGACAAGAACCCATCCTGTGGGTCCAACAGCCTGTGTTAAATTGGTTGCGTTAACAGGTTTAAATTTAGATTGCCACTCAAACTGACAACATGAAATTTGAAGCAGTTGCTCATCATAGCCTCTAACAAGTCAGACAACCTGAGTGAGCCAAGCAATATCTACCATTTTAGTTAAAACAATGATAATACCCATTTCAATAATTTATTTCTGTGTTTGATACGAAATTTTCTTACCACTATAAACCTTTAGTGCTGATGGCTTTCTGTACACTATTTTGTGTATGAGTTGTGGCATATTAACATTTCAACTTACTAATGCCTTGTGTGGATGTACAATTGCTTGCCTATCAGATAAGATCTGGCGGGCAGTAGAGGTGTGAAGAGATGAGACAATAGATGAAGAGGTCAAATGTATGTGGGTAAAGGGTGGCCGGTGTTTAAATGAGCTGAACACAAGTGAGCAAAGCTCTGTTTGAGCTTATCTCGAAATAAAAGAAGCCCAACTCAAGCCATGTTTGGTCTTGAGATGAGCTGAGAAATCACAGCTCAGGCTCAGCTTGCTGAAACTCGAGAACTGGATCAAGCCAAAGCTAGAACTCACTCAAATCGTCTCAACCATTTGTGTCTAGCTTGACAAGCTCAATTATGAACTCAGCCCAATAATGAACTTGAATCAGCCATAGTGTTGCTCAATAAAAGTTATATAAAGCAGGGAAAAGCTCAAGGCTTTACCCCAGAAAATAAGACTTTTTTAAAAGAAAAAATTGTGCTTGTACAAAATATGATGGTACTAACCTACTATAAAAATACCATGACTGAAAGCAATCAATGGAAACAACATAATTAAACACCATTCTTTCAATAATATCACATCATAAAAGACAAACACTTAAACTAAATTTAGATATCTCAGCACTGTTAATAGTTGAGCATTGTATGACTACTAAAACTAAAGCCAATTTTAGGATTCCAGCTAAACTGGTCAAATAATTCTCAAGTCAACAAGGTTTGATGCACTATTGTTATCGGATATCATATGAGCTAACCACGGCTACTAAGACCTAAAAGCAATATCAACTTTAAGTCAGAAATCAAGAATGCAAATAAGAAGTTCAAAACTTGATTTATAGAAACTAGCAAGCCTTGGTCTTGAAGTTTTGTGAAGAAACACTAGAAAAATGGCATCAAGGTTTTGGAGAGAGGATCTTGCTGAGATCTCAAAGCAGTCCCTCTAGGTTGACCCAATAGAGGATCTCAAGTTGAAGCCTGAAGATAGGGGAGTTGGAGAGGTCAGGAAAAGAGGAGTGGAGTGGTGAGGCAGAGGAGAGCTGAAGCTGGAGAGGTAAAGGTGATGGTGGGACTGTAGGAAATGGGGAACTAGAGAGGTAGCGCAGTGGTGGAAGCCAGAGGGTAGAGAGTTAGTGAGGATGCTGTGGATGTGGAGGAGATTTGGTGAAGTGGGCTCGTGGGATTTGGGAAGTGAGACTCGGAAGGATTTAGGATTTATGATTTAGGCCTTCGATCAAGTGATCACTAATCAACAGGTTCAACCATTGGATCAGTTATATATATATATATATCATGAGCTGAAACTGAACAAGCTCACTGATCCTGTGAATATCCTCCTTTTCAGTATTCTTTTTACTAGTACAGATATCAACTAAGCGCATGAGGTTATTTTTAAAATTTTATTTTAAAATGAAGCTGTATGTAGGTTCTCTGTTATTTATCTTGCATGCACCAATGAGTTTGATTGAAACAAGCATTGATTGTTATATTATTATTGTGATTATTTGTTTTGATGAATTATTATTATAGTGCCTTCAATAATATCAATTTTTATTTTAAAAATCATAATTTGTAAACTTAACAATGATCAGTTATTTGGATGGAATCTCAATTTTTTGAACAAAAATTTAAGTAGGATCTTTTTAGCTTTATTTAAACTTATTAATGACTGTATATATAATAATCAATTATTAGATTTTAACAATAAAATAATAGTTAGATGCTTGACTCGAATGCAAACAATCCGACCCGAACTCAAACATTTCGAGTTGGGTCCCGGTCATTCTTCCCATATCCAAATGACTCTTTAGGTCTAAAATTCTTTCCGTTGAGCTAACTTGATTAGCAAATGGATTGTGGGTCTAACATCATGATCCAAATATGAAATCAGGTTGCGTCAAGGTCATGCATACCTTATTGAGCCAGCCCATTTGCGGCCCTAGATTTTACCTATTTTCTTAAATGGATTGTGCATCAAATCATGTAACTTATTCTATGAAGTGGGTTGGGTTCAGATTTCGTTTTTGACCAGTCTATTAAGCATACTGGGTTTTTGGCTATTTTTCCTTTAAAACCTGCATCTCTTGGGCGTGCAAGTGGATCAAACAAACAAAATCAATGTGATCCATCACGCATGGACCGACCTAAAGATTAAAGTACCAAGTAAATATCAGGTCCGACAAGTTGAATTTAAGATGGCTGGCCGAATATATTATATCTACGAAAGTTTCTAGAGCATCCTGCGCATGTGTGACGCACGTGAAAAGGAGCCAATCAAGGTGACCGATGTTTTCTTTACGTTCTTTTTATCGTCCTATGATGGTAGACCATCTGTACCTTTACTTTTCCGTCTTTTCCACCAGTGAAAAAATCATTTCCAGGATGCCATGTTACAAGGGGAGGTTAGTCTTATCACAGGATCTTCATGGAGTTCTCTTTTGGTACAAGTGTTGGGCTCCAATTAAACCCTCCACTTTTGCTTTTAGATTCACCTGGAGACAGACAGACGTCAGTACCTTTTAACAAGGACTACCTTGGGGTATGGTTGAATTTTCTTTGCTCCAAGATATTCTAGCTATTAGTAAAATTAGTAGAATTAATTATGAAGACAATTGCCTGGGATAAGTGCGTCATGAAATGAAATACTTTTACAGGCGATGAGAAACAATTAAGCAGTTCTTGGTTTGCTGTGCTGAAGGATAATTTCAGTCATGGATACAGGTAGAAGCTGGGCTGCTCACTGGTTGAGAATTGGATAGTTTGACTAGCATAACCATGCAATTTGAGTTAGAAGGGCATTATTTGGTCTCTTACACTCGATACAGGATGCTCTTTTCAGGTGCAGGGACATGGTTACATGGCCATAAACTGAACCCATTGTAATGACTCTAACACCAATCTTGATATTGATCAAGGAGATCCATGAGTTCAAATTCACAAATCCTTAGGGTTTTATAAATTAATGTTAAAAAATCATAATTTTAAATTTTCACTATAATCACTTTCTATTTTGTCGCTGACCTTTAATTAATGTCATTTTTAGCAAGATTTGAATCCACTAATGAGCTTGATAAATTAGTTTTAGAGAATTTTGATCACAAGAAAATTAATATTTGATTATTTATATATTATTAATGAATCACATGCTTTTATGAGAATCAGCCCGTCCTAACATTATATGTTCACTACTATTCATGACTTTTAAACATCGGTCTTTTTCTAGTACGTCTTCCTCCTTGCCATCAAAAATAGAAAAATCTATTATAAGCTTGGTGACAACTTTGAATCCTATCCCAAATTTAAACCAACTCCCCATTCTTTTTGAAATCTAAATTAACTTCCAATTCAACTACATGTTTGTTCTTAATCCAACCTCTTAGTCCTCCTTACGAAACTTTTCATAATCTCTCTGAACAATGCTATGGTATGTGCATCTAATTACGAAACGTTTCTCCTATTCCTATCATTCCGTGACTATCTTTATGAAGAAAATTATAACAAAACTTTCCCATAATATAAAAAAAGGGGAAGTAAAGCGAGATTTTCTCTTTCCTTCGATAATGTTTCTAATATTTTAGAGTTTTGATTAGTCATGTCCTGAATGATTTGATAAAGAAATATATTATAAACTAATTGAATAGAACATCTAAGAACAAGAACCGGAGCTTTTGAATGTCTACCATTTTAGGTTCTTTTTATTTTTAGTTATTCAGTAAATCAAAAGAGTTTCACCAAGACCATCATGGCTCTGATATATAATGAAGGTTGGATAGTTTATCCTGGCTTCTTTTATGGCTTGTCTAGATGATCATGTGAAATCTCGATAGATTCATGGGATGGAAAATTTGACATATTTGGGATCCAACCATGCTCTAGAATCTAACCAATCTCTGCAAGTTTTGAATTGGATTTAATAATTGTGATGAACTAAATAACATGTTCGTTAAATATTGTGAGAAGCTATTAGCTTTAGAATAGGCACAACAAACTCCATGAACTAACAATAGTTGATAAGATTGCTTTAATCATATTTATCATTTTTGTCCTAATTATGTGAATCCTCTATGTCAATTATCCTATTTATCACAACTCAACTGAACTGAACTCAACTCATCTAAGCGTTTTTCCAACTACATAGGGTCGGCTACATGAATCAGCTTCCCCCACTCTGCTCTATTCAGGACCAAGTCGATATTTAAATTACAAATCCTATTTATCACAAGCTTTCCAAAATCCTTTTCAACTTCCATCCATATTAGTAGAGGTCTTTTCCTCAACTTAATTATTATTTTCTTTTTACATGTCCATACTATCTCATCAGTTTGCCTTCACCCCATCACTAGTCAATGCAGCATCTATAATTTCTCTATTATGCCCATCCTAAATAATATCATTTATTTTACCATAATCAGACCCAACATTATAGTTTAAGTTTGATTTATTGTTATAGGAAAAATCACAAATTTCTTAAACAACTACAGAATATCAACTCATCAATCTGGCAGCCTTATCTGCATGATATAATCAAGTGTTTATTGCACACCTACCTTTAAAGCATGTTAAGGAATAACTTAATTTTTCAGTCACTGGGCATATGAAGCATTCAACAAGCTATTGCAAGAAGCTGAGTGGTGGCACTTGCAGCTTTTCTGCAACCACATCAAGGGGAATGAGCTTGAAAAACTGGAGAAATTTCATGTCTAACAATCAAAAGAAACTCAACCAAATATAGAAAGTTACATTGCTGGAACCTCATATAGAAAGTAACATCATAACACAACAAGCAGATCTGATTGGTAATTATGTTTTGCTACTAGTTGCCTGATAAAAATCAGATTCATTTTACTCTTCAATGGAAGGTAACACCCCAAATAAAGGAGTGACAATAGAGGAATTCTATGATAATAAAACTCCAGCCAAACCGTGATTCTTTTGTTGAGACTATCAACTGCCACAAAAATTCATCTATAAAAACAAAAATGATTTGGTAGTCCTCTGCTAAGAAATAATGAAAGATCACTAAGTTGCTGCTCATAAAGAGGGAATTCCCTTTGAAAATTTGAAACAAGCAGAGAAAAGATATGTACCATTTCAATTATGAAGAATCTCAGCAAAGTTCAACTTTATAAAAATCATATAGTGACCTTGACACTGAGAGATCTCTCAGTTATTGAGATGCTTTGAGGGGCACAGCTCATAACTTTTCTTTTTTCTTTTTTTTTTTTAAAGAGGGGGGGGGGGGGTGGAATTACACACAAAGACAACAATATCAACAGTCCACAGTTTTCTAAGATCTCAAGCGGTGAGGAAAAAAAGACCAACGATGAGAAGTCAAATATCACAATATTTTAAATTTAATTTTTATAAAATATAATTATAAAATAAAAATATTGTGACACAAAATAGTGCATCGCAATATTTTTTAAAAAATTAATTATATTAAATAGCGATGCAATAAATAAGAAAATTAAAAAATAATTTTTTATTTAGCAACACAAGTATTGCGTCGTAATTATTTTAAATAAAATTAATTTTTATAAAATATAATTATGAATAAAAATATTACGATGCAATTCAGTGCGTCGCAATGTTTTTAAAAAATTAATTATGTTAAATAGCAACGCAATAAAATAGAAAATTAATAAAAATAATTTTTATTTAACGACGCAAGTATTGCATCGCAATATTTTTTAAAAAAAATTTAAAATTAAAATTAATTATGAAATAAAAATATTACGACGATTTCAGTGCATTGCAATATTTTAAAAAAAATTAATTATGTTAAATAGCGACGCATTAGCGACGCAATAAATTAGAAAATTAAAAAAAATTTATTTTTAATTTAGCGACGCATAATGTATTGCAGAGTTTTTTTAAAAAAATAAATTTTATAAAATATAATTTAAAGATAAAAAAATTAAAAATAAAACATTGCGATGCAATGAAAAGTGTTGGAATTGTTTTAAAAAAATTAATTTTGGTACATGCGTCGGATCGGTCGTCGCCGACCGGGATCATGGCTTGGATCGATCGCAACCATCGGATCGTCGCCGATCGTATTGATAGCAACAGTGCGAGATCGATTATCGCCGACTGAGATCTATCATGGCTTGGATCGATCGCAACCGTCGGATCATCGCCGATCGGATCGATCGCAACGGTGCGAGATCGGTCGTGCCGACTGGGATCGATCATGGCTTGGATCGATCACAACCGTTGGATCGTCGCCGATCGGATCGATCGCAATAGTCCGAGATCGGTCGTCGCCGATCGGGATCGATCATGGCTTGGATCGATCACAACCGTCGGATCATCGCCGATCGAATCGATCGCCATGGTCCGAGATCGGTCGTCACTGATCGGATCAATCATGGCTTCAATCGATCGCAACCGTTGGATCATCACCGATCGGATAGATTGCAACGGTCTTAGATTGGTCGTTGCTGACCGGGATCGATCATGGCTTGGATCGATCGCAACCGTTAGATCGTCGCCAATTGGATCGATCGCAATGGTACGAGATCGATCGTCGCCGACCGAGATCGATCATGGCTTGGATCGATCGCAACCGTTGAATCGTCGCCGATCGGGATCGATCATGGCTTGGATCGATTGCAACCATCGGATCGTCACCGATCGATTGATCGCAACGGTGCGAGATCGGTCGTCACCGACCATGATCGATCACAGCTTGGATCGATCGCAACCGTTGGATCATCGCCGATCAGATCGATTGCAACGGTCTTAGATCGGTCGTCGCCGACTGGGATCGATCATGACTTGGATCGATCACAACCGTCGGATCGTCGCCAATCGGATCGATCGCCACGGTCCGAGATCGGTCATCGCCGATCGGGATTGATCATGGCTTCGAACGATCACAACCATCGGATCATTGCCGATCGGATCGATTGCAATGGTCCGAGATTGGTCGTCACCGACTGGGATCGATCATGGCTTGGATCGATCGCAACCGTCGGATCGTCGCCGATCGGATCGATCAAAACGGTCTTAGATCGATCGTCGCCGACCGGGATTGATCATGGCATGGATCGATCGCAACCGTCGGATCGTCACCGATCGGATCGATCGCAACTGTCCGAGATCGGTCGTCGCCGACCAGGATCGATCATGGCTTTGATCGATCGCAACCGTCGAATCGTCGCCGTTTGGATCGATCGCAACGGTGCAGATCGGTCGTCGCCGATCGGGATCGATCATGGCTTGCATCGATCGCAACCATCAGATCGTCGCCGAACGGATCGATCGCAACGGTCCAAGATCGGTCGTCACCGACTGGGATCGATCATGGCTTGGATCGATAGCAACCATCGGATCATCGCCGATCGGATCGGTCTTAGATCGATCATCGCCGACCGGAATCGATCATGGCTTGGATCGATCACAACCGTCGAATCATCACCGATGGGATCGATCACAACGGTGCAAGATCGGTCATCGCTGACCGGATCATGCCTTCGATCGATCGCAACCATTGGATCGTCACCGATCGGATCGATCGCAACGGTCCGAGATCGGTCATCGCCGACCGAGATCGATCATGGCTTGGATCGATCGTAACCGTCGGATCGTCGCCGATCGGATCAATCGCAATGGTGCGAGATCGGTTGTCGCTGACCAAGATCGATCATGGCTTGGATCAATCACAACCATCGGATCGTCACCGATCGGATCGATCGCAACGGTCCGAGATCGATCGTCACCGAACGGGATCGATCATGGCTTGGATCGATCGCAACTGTCGGATCGTCGCCGATCTGATCGATCGCCACGGTCCGAGATCGGTCATTGCTGATCGGGATTGATCATGGCTTTGATCGATCGCAATCGTCAGATCGTCGCCGATCTGATCGATCGCAACGGTCTTAGATCGGTCGTCGCCGATCGGGATCGATCATGGCTTGGATTAATCGCAACCGTCGGATCGTCGCCGATTGGATCGATCGCAATGGTGCAAGATCGATCATCGCCGACCAGGATCGATCACGGCTTGGATCGATCGCAACTATCGGATCGTTGCCGATCGGATCGATCACAACGGTCTTAGATCGGTCATCCCCGATCGGGATCGATCATGGCTTAGATCAATCACAACTGTTGGATCGTCGCCGATCGGATCGATCACAACGGTCTTAGATCGGTCGTCGCCTACCGATATCGATCATGGCTTGGATCGATCACAACCATCGGATCGTCGCTGATCGGATCGATCGCAATGGTCCGAGATAGGTCATTGCCGATCGGGATCGATCATGGCTTGGATTGATCGCAATCGTCGGATCATCGCCGATCGGATTGATTGCAACGGTCCGAGATCGATCGTCGCCGACTGGGATCGATCATGGCTTCGATCGATCGCAATCATTGGATCATCGCCGATCGGATTGATCGCAATGGTCTGAGATCGGTCGTCGCCTACCGGTATCGATCATGGCTTGTATCGATCGCAACCATCGGATCGTCACCGATCTGATCGATCGCAACCGTCGGATCATCGCCGATCGGATCGATCATGGCTTAGATCGATCACAACCGTCGGATCATCGCCGATCGGATCGATCACAATGGTCTTAGATCGGTCGTCGCCTACCGGTATCGATCATGGCTTGGATCGATCACAACTGTCGGATTGTCGCTGATCGGAATGATCACAACGGTCCGAGATAGGTCGTTGCCGACCGGGATCGATCATGGCTTGGATCAATCGTAATCGTCGGATCGTCGCCGATCGATCGATTGTAACGGTCCGAGATCGTTCATCGCTGACTGGGATCGATCATTGCTTGGATCGATCGCAATCGTTGGATCATCGCCGATCGGATCGATCGCAACGGTGCGAGATCGGTCATCGCCAACCAGGATCGATCACAGCTTGGATCGATTGAAACCATTGGATCGTCGCCGATCTGATCGATCGCCATGGTCCGAGATCAGTTATCGCTGACCGGGATCGATCATGGCTTTGATCGATCGCAATCATCAGATCGTCGTCGATCGGATCGATCGCAACAGTCTTAGATCGGTCATCGCCAACCGGGATTGATCATGGCTTGGATCGATCGCAACCGTCGGATCGTCGCCAATCGGATCGATCGCAATGGTGCGAGATTGGTCATCGCCGACCAGGATCGATCACGGCTTGGATCGATTGCAACTGTCGGATCGTTGCCGATCGGATCGATCGCAACGGTCTTAGATCGATCGTCCCCGACCGGGATCGATCATGGCTTAGATCGATCACAACCGTTGGATCGTCGCCGATCGGATCGATCACAATGGTCTTAGATCGGTCGACGCCTACCAGTATCGATCATGGCTTGGATCGATCACAACCGTCAGATCATCGCTGATCGGATCGATCGCAACGGTCCGAGATAGGTCGTTGCCGACCGGGATCGATCATGGCTTGGATCGATCGCAATCATCGGATCGTCACGATCGGATCGATTGCAATGGTCCGAGATCGATCGTCGCCGACTGCGATCGATCATGGCTTGGATCGATCGCAATCATTGGATCGTCGCCGATCGGATTGATCATAATAGTGCGAGATCGGTCGTCGCCGACCAGGATCGATCACTGCTTGGATCGATCGCAACTGTCGGATCGTCGCCGATCGGATCGATCGCAACGGTCTTACATCGGTCGTCCCCGACCGGGATCGATCATGGCTTGGATCGATCGCAACCGTCGGATTGTCACCGATCAGATCGATCACAACGGTCTTAGATCGGTCGTTGCCTATCGGTATCGATCATGGCTTGGATCGATCACAACCGTCGGATCGTCGCTGATCGGATCGATCGCAACAGTCCGAGATAGGTCGTTGCCGACCGGGATCGATCATGGCTTGGATCGATCGCAATTGTCGGATCGTCGCCGATCGGATCGATCGCAATGGTGCGAGATCGGTCGTCACCGACCGGGATCGATCGTGGCTTGGATCGATCGCAATCGTCGGATCGTCACCGATCGATCGATTGCAACGGTCGAGATCGATCGTCGCCGACTGGGATCGATCATGGCTTCGATCGATCGCAATCGTTGGATCGTCGCCGATCGGATCGATCGCAATGGTCCAAGATCGGTCGTCGCCGACTGGGATCATGCCTTCGATCGATCGCAACCGTCGAATCGTTACCGATCGGATCGATCGCAATGGTCTAAGATCGGTCGTCGCCGACTGGGATCATGGCTTGGATCGATCATCACAATAAATGTTATAAAATAAATAAATTATAAAAAATAATTAAAAATAAAACTTTGCGATGCAGCCATTTGCGTCGCAATTATTTTTAGAAAAAATAATTTTTATCAAATATAATTATCAAAAGCGTCATACTTTTTTAAAAAAATAAATTATGTTAAATAGCGACGCATTAGCAATGCAATAAACCAAAAAATTAAAAAAATAATATTTAATTTTGCGATGCATGTACTGCGTCAATATTTTTTAAAAAAATAATTTTTTTAAAAAAAGTAAAAATAAAACATTGCGATGCAATTATTTGCATCGCAATTATTTTCAAAAAAATAATTTTTATCAAATAAAATTATTGCGATGCAAATCAGAGCGTCGTAATTTTTTAAAAAATAAATTATGTTAAATAGCGATGCATTAGCGATAATAAACTAGAAAATTAAAAAAATTGATTTTTAAAATTACGATGCATGTATTGCATAATATTTTTTTAAAAAATAAACGTTTTAAAAAATTAAAAATAAAACATTGCGATGCAACAATTTGAGTCACAATTATTTTTAGAAAAAAAATTATCAAATATAATTATCAAATTAAAATATTGCAATGAAAATCAGTACGTTGCAATTTTTAAAAAAATAAATTATGTTAAATAGTGACGCATTAGTGACGCAATAAACCAGAGAATTCAAAAAAATAATTTTTAATTTTGCGACGCAATTATTGCATCGAAAAATTAAATAAAAAAATAAATATTTTAAAAATAATAAAAAATAAAATATTGTGATGCAACCATATGCGTCGCAATTATTTTTAGAAAAAATAATTTTTATCAAATATAATTATCAAATAAAAATATTACGATGCATTAGCTACGCATTTTTCCAGAAAATAAAAAAAAATTTCGCCGGATATTATGCCAAATTAGCGACTCATTAGCGACACAATTATTTGTGTCGCTAATTTTTCCAGAAAATAAAAAAAAATAAATTAGCGATGGATTAGCGATGCATAATTGCGTCACTAATCCATAATAAATTTAAAAAAAATTAGCGAGGGATTAGCAACGTAATTTTTGCGTTGCTAATCCCTAATATAAACTTAGTCGCGCCCGGCCCCCCCGGCCTCTTCTTCTTCCTCTTCTTACCCTAACCCGCCACCGTCCCCTCATCCGGCTCCCCCGCCCTCTCCCCCAGCGCCAGGAACCACCGGCGGCAGCCCCCCCCCCTCGGCGGCGTCCCCTATCTACCGAGATAAGCCCCCCTCCCCTCCCCCCACCCCCTGCCCTCCCGTTTCCTTGAGGCCACGGCCACGGCAGCGATCGTGGCCGTCGTCTCAGGCCACGGCCGCGGCCGTGGCGGTCGTGGCCGGCGGTGGCCTGGCCACGGTGGCCAGGCCACCGTTTAAAAAAAAATTGTCGGGGTGGGGTTTTTCCCCCACCCCTGAGGCGCCGGCCGTGGCCGGAGACGATGGCCACGGCCGCGGCCGTGGCCGACGGTGGCCTGGCCACGGTGGCCAGGCCACCGTTTAAAAAAAATATATATCGGGGTGGGGTTTTTCCCCACCCCTGAGGCACCGGCCACGGCGGCGGCCGTGGTCGTCGTCTTAGGCCACGGCCGTGGCCGGCGGTGGCCTGGCCATGGTGGCCAGGCCACCGTTTAAAAAAAAATTATCAGCGTGGGGTTTTTCCCCCACCCCTGCGGCAGCGGCCAAGGCGGCGGTCGTGGCCGTTGTCTCAGGCCACGGTGGCCAGGCCACCGTATTTAAAAAAAAATTTCAGGGTGGGGTGTTTCCCCCACCCCTGAGGCGTCGGCCACGGTGGCGGCCATGGCGGTGGTGGCCTAGCCATGGTGGCCAGGCCACCGTATTTTTTTAAAAAAATTCGGGGTGGGGTTTTTGCCCCATCCCTGAGGCCACGGCCACGGCGGCCGTGGCCGGCGGTGGCCTGGCCACGGTGGCCAGGCCATCGTTTTTTCTAAAAAAAAGTTAGGGTGGGATTTTTCCCCCACCCCTGAGGCCACGGCCATGGTGGCGGCCATGGCCGGCGGTGGCCTGGCCACGGTGGCCAGGCCCCGTTTTTTTAAAAAAAATGGCAGGGTGGGGTTTTTTTAAATTTTTGTTTTTTAATTTATTTATGTTTATGAAGTCAATTTTACATGTAATGTTAGAGAAATTTGCATGTAATATATAATCTTGTAATGCATAATTTGATATTTGCATAATATTTGATATATTTAAAATTTATATATTTAGATTTATAAATGTCTTGTGTTATCGAATCTGTTTATTTCTTGAAATATTGTTCATGATATATTATTATTAGAATGCTTATCATGCAATTTATATGGTTTTGATAGTTTAGATGATTAAATTTTTAATGAATTTATATTTCTTTATTACCTGTTATATTTTGGCTTAGCAAATTTTAAATATTTAGTTTTTAAATATTGTCACAATCATTTTCTTAGCAAATTAGAAAAAAAATTTAGAATATTCATGTTCTTCAATTGAAAGAAATTTGATATAGCATACCATAATGTGATATAATTCCTCAAATTCTAAACCAACCAATCAAAATAAATTCAATATCATGAAGGAAAAATGATATAGCTCATTTAGAACTAAATTTAATACAAGAATATAAAATTTGATATAGTGAACTCAGATTCAAGTACTGATATAGTGAACTTAGATTCAAGTTCGTTCTTTGATTTTTCATATTATTTCTCACAGCACTATAACCTTTAGACCCGTTTGAGACTTTGTAAGACTTAGTCTTGCAAATTCTCAAATTGTCCTAGTGGACAGTTTGAGATTATTTTTTGCGATATGTTTGTTTGCTATTCGTCATCGTTAGTTGAGATTGCAGTTTGTATATCCTCATACGTTCTCCTAGTGTGGCATATAAGCCACACATTTAGGAGAACATAAGGGGAATTGCTGCCGAAATTTTAACGTAAACGATGATAATTTCGAGCAGAATAACATATCGCATAAAATAATCTTGAATGGGATAGGGCCTTACCTAAGTCCTAGTGGAGTGTAAGTGGAATTCATTTAGGACACTTGCTTACTTGTGAAGTCTAATGATTGAACAGACCCCGGTCCTGGGCCTCGGTCCTGGATAGCACGTCAAGGATCCTAGCCATGGCCCGGCCTTGATTTATCGGTATAATTAAAGAGGCACAATATTTGTTATTTAGCTTAGATGCGTAAAAGAATTAATCTATTGCTATAATGACTAATGTAAAATTAAATTGTTGTCTCCTTTAATGGTTTACCAGGAATTGTATAAGTTGGTCAAAAATGAGCGGGGCTCACTCGTGGATGTATGTAAGGTTAAAAGATGGGTTGCTTAATCCAGATTTTCTGAATGGATTGGAAGAATTTATATCATTTGCATGTAGTCAACCCGAATGGATGGATGGGCCTAGGATCAGGTGCCCCTGCAACTTACGCAAGTGTCAGAATAAAGCCTATAGAGATGTTGAAACTGTGAAGGTGCACTTGTGTAAAAAGGGGTTTGTTCCTGGGTACGATGTTTGGAACTGTCATGGTGAAACTGAGGAAATGTTTGCAGCTGTCACTAGCCAAGAAGTGTCAAATCCCATTGATGAACCATTTGTGAATTTAAACACATACGAAGAAATTGTGATGAATGCATCGGGTAACGAATTCAACCATAATACATTTATGGAAGAACCAAATCAGATGCACAACAATTTTATGATATGTTGTGTTCTGCAAATAAAGAATTGTATCCTGGTTGTGAGAGTCATTCCCAATTGTCTATGGCTACTCGGTTGTTGAATATTAAGGCGGAACATCGATTGTCAGAAAAGGCATTCAATGCTGTAGCTGGGTTAATGAAGGAAGTTTTGCCAAATCATAATGTTGTAGCAGACAGTTTCTACTCAACGAAGAAGTTATTGCGTGGCCTTGGGCTCCCAGTTAATAAGATCGATTGTTGCTTGAACAATTGTATGATATATTGGGGTGAAGACTCAGAGCTGAGATGGTGTAAGATTTGTGGGCAATCGAGGTACAAAAATAGCGAAGGGGGAGCTAGTACAAGTAGGAGGAAAAGTGTGCCTTACAAGAGGATGTATTACATCCCTCTTACTCCACGCCTCCAGAGATTATACAGATCTGAGGCTACATCTGCTGATATGAGATGGCATGCGAAACATGAATCTAAAGAAGATAAAATGCGACATCCATCAGATTCAAAAGCTTGGAAGCATTTCAATGAAAATCATCCTGATTTCACAGAAGAAATAAGAAATGTGAGATTAGGTCTTTGTACCGATGGCTTCCAACCGTTTGGTCAAGCGGGGCAACAATATTCATGTTGGCCTGTAATACTGACTGTATATAATCTTCACCGTGGAAGTGCATGAAAGATACTGCAATGTTTTTTATAGTTTTGGTTCCAGGACCATCAAATCCAAAAGAGAAGATTGATGTCTTCTTACAACCGCTGGTAGCTAAATTGAAAATGTTGTGGGAAACAGGAGTCATAGCCTACGACATTTCTATGAAACAAAATTTCATCATGAGAGCTGCTTTGATGTGGACAATCAGTGACTTTCCGGCATATGCAATGTTGTCTGGTTGGAGCACTTCTGGGCGTCTGGCATGCCCTCATTGCATGTATGATTCAGATGCATTTACATTGCAGAAGAGTGGTAAGCAGTCATGGTTTGATAATCATAGAAAGTTTTTGCCTTCGAATCATCCTTATAGGCGGAACTTGATCGCCTTCCGAAGAACAAAGCAGTCACAAAATTCACCGAACCGGTTAGGTCTGGCACAGATATATTTGATACTATAGAGCATTTGGGGTTGAGGTATGCTTGGGAACCAGATGTAGATAGAATAAATGGCCGTATATGTAAAGAACATAACTCGAAGAAGCGGAGCATTTTTTGGGATTTGCCGTATTATAGCACAAATCTCATCCGGCACAACTTGGATGTTATGCATATTGAGAAAAATTTTTTTGATAACATATTTAACACGGTATTAAACATTCGAGAAAAACCAAAGACACTGCAAAGTCGAGAGAAGAACTTAATCAGTATTGCAGAAGAGGTGATTTGAGAATGAATGCTGACGGGACCTATCCTAAAGCCTGTTACACTCTTGACAAAAATTTATGAAAAGTTTTATGTAACTGGATTAGAGGATTAAAATTTCCTGATGGTTATGCTTCAAATATCGGTAGGTGTGTGGACATGCATAAGCTCAAGTTGTTTGGCATGAAGAGTCATGATGTCATGTTTTCATGCAACAGTTATTGCCCATAGCTTTTCGTGAGTTGCTTCCGCAACATGTGTGGAAAGCATTGACAGATCTGCCACAGTCATTACTTCTGCATCCATGGAAAGGCTTGAGGAGGAATTTTCAATTATTTTATGCAAGCTGGAGTGAATATTTTCTCAAGTTTTTTTGACTCAATGGAGCATTTACCTGTTCACTTGCCATACGAAGCACGTATAGCTGGTCCCGTGCAGTATCGCTGGATGTATCCTTTTGAGAGGTAAACACCTAAATCAGTGATACATGTTGACATTTCAAATATTATTTTATTTATGCGAGGAAGTTAGTTTATTTATATTTTCAACTTTACATATAGGTATCTTAAGAAGTTAAAAAATAATGTGCGGAATAAGGCAAGGGTTGAAGGTTCTATATGCAATGCACACTTGGTTGAAGAAGTTTCAGCTTTTACCTCGCATTACTTTGAGGGTCACGTTCATACGAGGACCCGCAATCTTGGACGTAACGATGACATATGTGTGGACGAAGGAGAACCTACTGATGGTAGAATATCAATATTTAAAAGTATCGGCTTTTCATTTAGGAGGCAGAAGTCAAGAAATTAAGCGATGTGGAGTATAATGCATCATTATTACATCCTAATGAACTGTAGAGAAGTCGACCCATACATTGAGTAAGTATATGTACACTTCATTAATTGCTTAATTAGAACTTCTACCTTAAATTATAAAATATCATACTATTTAATTGCTAACAGAAGTTCTAATTGTTATAATCCCTTAAGGATGTATTGTGATAGATAACAACAGATGGATCCCAGCATCAGTCAAATTGACATTGGGCAGAAGTTAGAAACGGAATTCGCTTATTGGTTTTTGAATTTGTGAGTACTATTACTCAATCAATTACAATAATGGCTTTTATTTTTGAATTGATTGTGAATAGCTTATTAATTTATAGGTAAATGGTCCATGGTTCACAACCGACAATATTTTCATTAAATGTCTAGCGCAATGGCCATTGAAGACCGTAACTACTTATACTGGCTATTTTGTTAATGAATACAAATTTCAAATTGAATGACTAACATCTTCAAGAGGGACGCAGAATTGGGGCGTAGTGTTAAAGGAGAAAGTGCTGAAGCAAATATGCAGGATTATTACGGAAAGTTAGTAGAGGTGGTCGAAGTTGAATATCCCGGTTGGCCTATGAAACCAATAGTATTGTTTCGTTGTGATTGGTTTTACCGATAATTCCTGTCGGTAAAAGGGTTCATAACGACTACAATCTAGTTGAAGTAAACCATCGATGAAGATTGCATAAATATGAACCATTCATTCTTGCATCCCAAGCTCAGCAAGTGTTTTACTGCGGATATCCAAGTTTGCGCAACGACAAGCGAGATTGGTGGGCTGTTTCTAAAATCGTTCCACGTTCAACAATCATATTAGATGAGAGTTCATCAAGTCAATCAACTGAGTGCCCTGCATTTCAAGAGGATGAGATGGACTCCTGAAACATCACTTAGAGATCCAAATGGTGATGTCCAAGAAATTGAGGATGCAAATGTTCGGTTTCCTTCCGATGATAATGAAACTGAATCACAGTCTGATATGGCATCGGATATTGAACCAACATTTCACGAAACAAATGACACTGATTAAAGATATAGGTTCATTCAATTTTGATTTATTTTATAAGTGTTAAATTTTTGTATGTTTATTAATTATTCACAATTATATTGCATTGCATTAATCTTTAGTATTTACATATATGACGGACCGAGGTAGATCTACCCCTGACGGACATAGCCATGCTGCGTCACATCCCACTACCAGCCCTAACGCACGGACTTTCGCCTCTCCAAGCGTCGACGCTTATCGTGCTATATTTTCCTCTACCCGATCGGCACAGACCTATGAGAGTTCTTCTTTGGTCGATCGCACCGTACTTCGATTGGATGCCGATGGACTGTAAGTATATACTAATTATAACTATATTGTTGAGAATTATTGAAACATAATTGCCCCAACTTTATTGATTTTGATGATTCCAAAGCCATGAGTACCTTAAGAATACAATGTGTTTATTTATCAAAAACCTTGAGCTTATTCAAATTGAAAGGAATGGACTATCAATGGTTATATTAAATGAGTTTTGAATCTATTAGAAAAGGATTTCAAGCTCTATGCTTAAAAGATTTCAAAAAGGAATTTTTACACATTATGATTCAATCGATGAATTACTGAAACATGTCTTGAATCCATGATAAATTTCATATTTAATATTCAAGTCAATTTATATTTTAAATTTATTAGGGACAAGTTTTAAAGTCTATCAGAACATTTTTCTGATTTTTGTATCGTTCCCGAGCCGACTCAAGGGTTTCGAGTCGACTCCTGTAAGCCACAGAGTTTTCCGATTTTCTCGAGTCGACCCTTGGTTTTCAAGAGTCGACCCCTGACTCTGTGCGAGCCGACTCCTGTGTGCGAGCCGACTCCGCTCAAACAACAGAAACCATATTTTTTGAGCACTTCTCGAGTCGACTCCCCATTTTCCTCGAGTCGACTCTCACTTTCGCGAGCCGACACTTTAGTTTTCGCGAGTCGACCCTTCATGCTTAAAATGTTTCTATTTTAGTAATCGACTTCGAGCCGACTCCCACAAAGCTCGAGTCGACTCCGCGAAATCTGGGCGCTTTTTAACGATGACACATCAGCCCCAACTGTAAGATTTCAAATAACGGCTATTTTTCTTTGTCTCTAACGGATATTTTGCAGATTCTATAATAGTGGAGCTCTTTTCAATCAAAAACAATTCAGAGAAAATCAAAAAGAGAGAAAAGAAATCATTTGAAAGAGGAAAAAACAGAGCATATTGAAAAAATCATCTAGCTCAAAGGAGAGTGATTCAAAAGGAGTAAAATCCAAGAGGAA
Source organism: Calamus simplicifolius (assembly GCA_900491605.1). Lineage (NCBI taxonomy): Eukaryota > Viridiplantae > Streptophyta > Magnoliopsida > Arecales > Arecaceae > Calamus > Calamus simplicifolius. Next base: position 595 of record UESW01004442.1, on the reverse strand, counting down.
GCTTCGTCCGCTCCTTCATCAATCCACAAGAGTCAAAGAAAATCCACAGCATTTCAAAGGTCAAATCAGGGATTTTCAAAGAAGAAAAAGCTTCATCTCAACTCCAAAGTCTTCAACGGTCAAGAATCTTGCTGAGGCGTGATTCAACATTTCAAGAGGAGTTAAAGAGAAGAAGGAAGAAAGCCAAAGCCACTACCATCTGCAATACAATCAGGCTTTTCTAACTCTTTATTTGTACTTCATTTGTATATTTGGCTCAAGGGGAGCATTCATTGTTCAACATTTTATTCTAATTGTTTGCTGATTCAATTAGTGGATTGAATCAGTGGAGGTTGGTAACCTCGTTGCAAGCCGGAGTGCTTGTGCTGGGTTAGTTGTGAGCCGTGAAAAACACGTGTAGGGTTTTGTGCTGGCAAGCTGAGTTAAAACCAGCTGGGTTCGTTGTTCACCCGGGAAAAAACAACAAGTTTGAGTTGTGAGCTTGGAAAATAACTCGGCTATAATCTAGAGAGATTATAGTGTGGACCCAAATGAATCTGGGAGTGGACGTAGGTGTGATTGCACCGAACCACTATAAAATTATCTTGTGTTTGCC